>JBBPLL010000013.1:113314-143093 GCA_038089755.1 Leccinellum rugosiceps | reverse complement strand
AACTTTCCGACGGTAGGGCTGATCGACGGCGTGTTTCGCCAAAACTTGGAGGAGACGGGCATGGATTATGGGAAGGAAGTCGAGATGATACGGCTGGCGCATGAGATGGACCTCTTGACGGCACCGTATGTCTTCAACGCGGACGAGGCGGGACGCATGGCAAGGGCAGGTGCCGACATCGTTGTCGCGCACATGGGGCTCACGACGAGCGGCGCGATTGGCGCGCGGACCGCACTGAGCCTGCACGAGTGTGTTGAGCGCGTGCGGGACATTGAGGACGCGGCGAAGAAGATAAACGCAGAGGTGATCGTGCTGTGTCACGGTGGACCGATAGCGACGCCCGACGACGCGCGGTACGTGTTCTCGCGTGTCAAGGGACTGCACGGATTCTGTGAGTTGTCCGCATCTGCGAAAGAACTTGTATGACTGACGGTACTACGCTAGTCGGTGCGAGTTCGCTGGAGAGACTACCTGTGGAAGAGGCGATGAAGCGAGCGACGGAGGAGTTCAAGTCGATACGTTTAGTCTAGTGTAAACAACAGGACAAAACAACTGCTACTTGGAGATCACCCCACGACGGGCACGACGCTCGCCATCATGGCCCTGCTTTCAGACCGTCAGAGAGAAGAACTGTGCGTTGCGCTCATCGTATACCAGCTCTTGCTCATCGCCAGCAAAGGCACAAGTCTATGCTCGAGTACCTCCACGCCAACAACTTCACTGGTGCATATAATGCACTCAAGGAGGACTCGGGCGTGGCATACACCCCAGATCCAAAGGCTAAATACGCTGGCCTCTTGGAGAAGAAGTGGACGAGCGTGATTCGTCTTCAGAAGAAGGTGTGCCCTACCTCCGGATCGCACTCGCTGCTTGCGATTAAGCTATGCAGATCATGGACCTCGAGACGCGGAATGCGTCTCTGCAGGAAGAACTCTCTCTCGCACCCTCGAAGCGCGCAGCAATGCAGGCAGATTGGGTACCGCGTGCACCAGCCGCACACGTGCTCACCGGACACAGGCAGAGCATAACGCGCGTGGCTTTCCATCCGCAGTACTCTTTGCTTGCCTCTGCCAGCGAGGATGCCACCGTCAAGATATGGGACTGGGAAACGGGCGAATTCGAAAGAACACTAAAAGGTCATCAAAAGGGGGTGAACGATGTCGAATTCGACCACAAGGGTCATCTCTTGGGTGTGTACCAGTCACCCAATTGCTCCCGCCCATCCTCATCATGCGGACGAGCAGTGACATGCTCGTCGGATTTGTTCATCAAGATTTGGGACTCTCAGAACGAATGGAAGAACATCAAGACTCTGACCGGTCACGATCATGCCGTTTCGTCTTGTCGCTTCCTCCCGGGGGATCAGTTCATCGTCAGCGCCAGTTGGGACCATTCGATTAGGATATTCGATGTCGCCTCAGCGTAGGTGCAGACCCAAGAGTGGTGGAAACGCTTACAGACTCTAACAAGGCATCTTGTGCGGACAATCATCGGTCATACCGACTGGGTCCGTTACGCCGTCCCCTCCGACGATGGGCGGTTGTTGGCCAGTGCTTCCAAAGATCAGGTACTTTGTTTCACCGCCTTTTATATCTGACCACTTGCTGCATGTGTAACAGACGGCTCGCCTTTGGGACCCGCTTACAGGCGAACAAAAGATGGAACTTCGGGGCCATGATCATCAGGTGGAAGTGGTGGTCTTCGCACCGATTGCATCATACAGTGCTATTCGCGAGCTCGCCGGCGTTCCGGTTTGTTCGCGCGAAATTTGTTTTATGAACATGGCTCACATAGCATTCAGAACACGGATCGGGTAAAGAAGCCTGGCGCATACATCGCCACGGGTTCGAGAGACAAGACAATCAAGCTGTGGGACACACAAAGTGGCCAGATGCTGAAAAACCTTGTAGGATGTCATTGAACATTGCACAACAGGGCGACTGACGCCTTTCTGCCAGGCCGGACACGATAACTGGGTTCGAGCACTCGTCTTCCATCCCTCTGGGAAGCTTTTACTGTCGGCGTCTGATGACAAGACGATACGCATATGGGAGCTGTCGACAGGCAGATGCATGAAGACCGTGGAGGCGCACACCCATTTCGTTGCCACGATCGCTTGGGGACGGCAGAAGGTGTCTGTGAGCTCCGGGAAGACGAACGGAACCGAAGGGGGTGATTCCAAGTCTAGCGAGCCTGAGAAATTGGTCAACGTGGTGGCATCTGCCGGTGTGGACCAGATGGTGAAAATCTGGCTGCCATAATAGGGACCGGTTTTATGCCGCGTGTCATACAGAGGCTGGTGTGTCTTCATTTGACCGTTGCGGCTCGGGTAGGTCATCTCATTAATAGTCTTCCAGGAGTCAGGCTGACGACCCGACGCAGAGGTTTGGGCACAGAGATACGTTCGTTACGACACGCTGAACGCGTAAACTCACGATCCTTGATTCGTTGTTTGATGGCTTTGACCATACCCGTACTACATAATTTTATATATTTTTCTCCATCAGTTGGGTGGGTGATGAACCTGAGCCAGCGATGTGGCGACGTACGTTGACATGCGAATCATGACTGGTTGACCTGCCAGTGCCAGCCCATGTGACCTTGTGATGAGAACGTCGCCAAACGTACTGCGTCGGAAATACCCGCCATTTTCCCTTCCAACCACCCCACCGATGGCGCCTCACTCGTCGTCACCGTCGTCGCCGTCGTCGTCGTCGGCCGCAACGACGTCCGTCCAAGTCGGTGAGTCTATCTTCTCCCCGTCTACGCGTTCGAGTGTTCACGCGTTTTCTACGCAGCGTTGCGTATTCGCCCCACAACTCAAGCAGACCTTGCGTCGATACCCGCTCGCTTTCAAAGGACTGTCATTCACGCGATAACGCCCACCACCGTCTCCGTCGACGCAGTCTCCGCTACACCCGCTTCCTCCGGTTCCGCTACCGCTCTTTCCAGTCCTGCCACGCCCGGGAAAAAACAAGTCTTCACTTTTGACCAAGTCCATTCCCCCGATACTACACAGCATGCGCTCTTTACAAGCACCGCCCAGCCTCTCATTTCCCGTTTTCTAGAAGGTTTCAATTGTACCATTCTCGCCTATGGCCAAACCAGCAGCGGCAAGACGTTTACCATGACTGGTATCGACTTGGATGCCATTCCTTCCGATCCGAACAACGGCATGGGCATTATACCGCGTGCCGTATCGACGATATTCTCGCAGGCAAAGAAGCTCAAGGACGACCGCGGCGGGTCTTGGAATTACAGTATCAAGGGCTCGTTCATAGAAGTGTACAATGAGGATTTGATTGACCTTTTGAGTTCGGATGAAGCTACTGGTTCTCGCCGCGAAGTTCAAATAAGGGAAGGAAAAGATGGCTCTATAATCTGGGGTGGTCTTCGAGAGGTCAACGTTCGAAGTAGCAACGAAGTCATGAAGTACGTGATCGTTGAACGTGTCAATGCCCCTGAACCCGGACTGATTAGTTCTCAGCCTTATTCGACAGGGAACCTCTATCAGGCGCACGAACGAGACAGACATGAATGCCCAATCCTCTCGTTCGCATGCCATATTTTCTCTGACCCTCACTCAGAAGAAGTATACGGGCTCTGGCCCACCTCCTAGGTCATCGTCCCCCCTGCCCCCGAATGGTCGTTCACCTTCGCGTCTCGCTCGACCAGGATCTCTCTACACCAGTTCACCCACGGCCGCAAGAGTTTCTTCTCCTACTATGGGGAGGCCCCCTACTCCAAGTTTCCATACCGCAATTGGAAGGGGAGGTGGATTGCGTCCGGCTAGTTCCCTTGGTTTGCGACCTCCAGACAGCCGAATAGCAGATAATGATGACGATGGTGGCGAATGGACGACGATTGTGTCCAAGTTCCACTTTGTCGACTTGGCTGGTTCCGAAAGGGTATTTATTTCCTAATTCCCGATCTTATCTTCTGCTGACTTCAAGCTCAGCTGAAGCGAACCGCTGCAGCCGGAGAACGTATCAAAGAGGGCATCTCCATTAATAGTGGTCTTCTGGCGCTGGGCAATGTCATCTCAGCACTCGGTGACCCATCTCGTGCAAAGTCTCATACCAGCTCGCACGTACCTTATCGCGACTCGAAACTCACTCGTCTCCTCCAAGACTCGCTTGGGGGCAACGCGCACACTCTCATGATTGCTTGTGTTAGTCCAACGGAGTGGAACGTAGGCGAGACGGTGAACACCCTCAAGTACGCGAACCGTGCCCGGAACATCAAAAATCGAGCCGTTGTCAACGAAAAGGAAGACGGTTGGGACGACGTCGAATGGTTACAGGGTACTATAGTTCGGCTGCGCAAAGAACTCAAACAAATCAAGGAAGGCGGTGGGGCTGTTACTTCCATTTTGGGAGAGCCGGGACGTGTTTCCGATGCGGCGGAGGGCTCCAACAAGAAGATGCTCGCTCAGATGACTGAGCTCCAGAACAACTACGAGGATTTGAGGGAGAAATATGTTAACCGCACCGAAGAACTGGCAAGGCTCCGCCGTGAGCTCGGCGAGCGTCATCGGTCATCTACCGGTGGAAGCATAGGCGGAACCGCAAAGTATGAAGAGATCGTGGGGCCTGTTATTGAAGAATACGAGAAGACAATCAGCGCCATGGAGGCGGAGTTGGGCTTGAATCGGGCGGCTTTGCGCTTAACGAACGAAATGGTGGAAGAAAAAGAAGAGGAATTGGTGCAGTTAACGGACAGGCACTCCGCCACGGAGCTCTACGTGGAAGAGCTTAGGTCGCGATTGGCGAAGCTGTCAGAACGGGAATCCTCTACTGAGGTACGTCGATATTTGCCGTGTTCTCTTTTTTACTAACCGGATGCGCCTTAGGCCTATGTCCGTGATCTCGAGGAAAAAGTGAAGTCTTACGACGAGACGTCATTGTCCTCTAGCGAGTCCCTGACTGATCTCAAACGAGAGCTGGCCCGGTATAAGGAAGTTGAGTCTCGATCGACGTCATACATCGCTGATATTGAAAGTCGTCTCACCAAATCCGATGAGTCTGTCCTCTCACTGCAGCAGACTATTGTACGGCTTGAGAATGAGGGCGAAAGACGTTCCCAAGAGGTTGCAACACTTCAGTCACGGTTGGAGACCCTGGAGCGGGACGGTGCAAGCTGGCGATCGGACCTGGAAGAACGGGAAAAAAAAGTGAAAGATCTGGAGCTTAAAATGGAGGAGTGGGAGCGGAAGAAGAAAGAGGCCAATGAGGACCGTGAGCGTTTGAGTGGTATGGTTGGAGAGGTCGAGCAGGCGAAACAGAGTCTTCGGGAGGTGAACAAGGCTAACGGGTCTTCGTCTCCGGGCGTCAACACCCCACCCGACACCTCAGTGGAGAACCAGTTGATTGCATTGCAACAAACGCATACCGCAACTCTCACCGATCTTTCCTCCGTTACCGTCAAGTATCGCGACGCATTACAAGAGATAGCCGACCTCGCTGCCCAGATTCAAGAAGCAAAACTTGCCAACCCTACCATCCCGGAGTTTTCGGCTCTCGAAAGTGTCGATACGACTCCCATCCGCCGCAAAATTGTTAGCTTACGAAGCAGGGATGTAATAGCCGACTCACAGCTTGACCAATCCCCACGGCAGCCTTTTTTTCGCCAGGCGCACTCCCTGGAGTCACTCCATGGAAGGTACTATTTTGTATGATACTCTTGGCTTGCTGTGCGTGCTTACGCGTTCCCCTACTTAGATCGTCTTCTCCATCGTTTCCGTCGTCTTTATCGTTGTCGCAGGAGCTCTCTTCAGCGCGCTCTCGCAAGATGTCCAACTCCAGTCACGGCACTTCTAGCTCGGTATCGCACTCCCCTAATCCTTTTAATTTCGCTTTCTCCGCTTCCGGCCACAATGGCCACATTTCTCTGGCCGAGCAACGCTCTGTGTCTAGCATGGAGAAAGAAATAATGCGCCTGCAAGAGGTTTTGAAGGAGCGAGAAGCAGAAATTGGTGCTTTGGAAACCACCTTGCGAGAGAAAGAAAAGGAAGGTGTGACTTCTCCCCCGACCGAGACTGCGGGAGTGGAGGATCATACCATGCATCTTTCCCCTACGACCATTCAAAAATTCAATGCGGTTCGAAAAAGCATGCAACTCCACGGGGTGTCGTCCGTTGCTAACGACCTCAATGCGGACGAGGACGTTGATGAGTCATTGGATCGCCTCAACGAACTTATGTCGTGAGGATCACTTTTGTTGAATCTTGGTTGCCTATACTCAGAGCGCGTTCAGGGCCATGGCACAGAAGGAGTCTCAACACAATGAATTGGTCGATTCATTGAACGATCAGTTGGCTCAAATCCGTCGCGCGCACGATGAGCTCGTCACACTTTCCAGAGATCAGGTGTGTGTTTCCTTTGTCAAGTGAATCATCTCAATCCAACGTGCCGTTTGCAGACACTAAACATGTCGACTGAACTTGAGGGTTTACGCGCTAAACATGACCAGACTCTAATCGAGTTGGAGTTGGTTTCCCATCGAGAGCAGGAGTTGATCGAAACCATCAAGAAAGCGGAAAATGATCACGCCGCAGCTATCGATGCCTTGCGCGCTGAGCACCAGGAAGCTCTCAGAGCAAAAGGTGCAGAGGTCGACGAGCTCGTTGCGAAGCTTAAAGGTGAACACGAGGTCAGGGCCGGCAATCTCCAGACCCAGCTTTCGGAAGCGACGACTGCTCTTGACAAGGCGCTCAAAGACCATGAGGAGGCATTCGGCAAACTACAAGCGGCGCATGATGAGGAACTGCGGCGCACGTCACAAGAAGGGAAGACCGCCCTCGAGCGACTAGCCGACGAACACCGCGAGGAGCTTGGCAAGGTCACTTCTAAGCATGGCGAAGTGATGAAACGCATACAGGAGGATTCGGCAGCTGACCTACATCGTACGGAAGAAGAGTATTACAACGCCCTGACGAAGCTCCGCAATGACCACGCTGAGGCACTACGCAAGCAATCTGAAGATGCTGCTTCTATGCTTGATCGTCTTCGCGGAGACCATGCGACCGAATTGCGCATGGCAGAGAAGGCTCGTGACTGTTCACTGTCTGAGTCACAGTCTGCTCGTGATCAGGCCCTCGACGAACTCCGGGAAGCGCACACTGCTGCTATTGCGAGAAGAGATGCGTTGTATGCGGAGGACATGGAGAAGCTCAAGTCTGAGCATGCTGTGGTCGTCGCGAACAAGGAGGAGGACTATAGAGCAAGACGGGAGAACATGAAGCGGGAGCATGCTACCGCAATGGCAGTCATCAGGGAGCAGTCGGAAGTCCAGATCGAAGATCTTACAAAGGCGATCACACGACTAGAACAAGAAGCTGCCGCTGCCGCTGCCAAGGCACGCGAGGAGCACGAATCGGCGATTCTTGGTCTCCAGGAACGACAAGCTGCTGTTCTCCAAGAGGTCACTCGCGGTCACGAAGATGAAGTAACCGAGCTCAAGAAAGCGCATCTTGAGGCGGTTCACGCTTCCGATTCGCAACGCGACGAGGAACGCGTGGCAACGCTGAGGACGCACGAAGACGCCATTAATAGACTCCAGGCGGATCACAAAGCAACTTTGGCCGACTTGACGTCCGCCCTCCAATGTGCACGGGATCAACATACCGCTGTCCTTGAAGAATTGCGGGCGGCATCCGACAACGTACTCCGCGAGGAACATAACCGCTCTGCAGCAGCTCTGGCAGAGCTAGAGCAGCGCCACTCGAACATACACGGCAAGCTCCTGCGTGAATACCAGCACCTCGAGGGAGAACTGGAAACCGCTCGTGTTGATTCAAAGACCTCCCAAGAGCAGTACTCCCAGGCCTTGGAGAGCGAACGGCAACGCTCTGCCTCGACGCTTGCAGAAGCGGAGAAGATGCGCGCCAACGAGCGGGAAGCCATGCTCAAGAACTTGGACAAGCTCAGGGCAGACGTCGAATCTCACCGTGTTGCGTCGAACGAATTTGCTGCAGCGCAGGCCGCTCAGAGCCGAACCATCGAGGAGAAAGCGCGGGTCATAGCGGCGATGGAGGAGCAGCTGTCTACCATTCGGTCAAATAATGACGGTCTTCGGGGAGAGCTGGAAAAAGCCAAGGCTGGACTGGAAAAGGCTACTTCAGAGCAGACTAGACTCACCCAAGAAGTGTCCGACCGGGAGTCCCTCGTCGACGAACTGGAGAGACACCGCTCTCTGATCGCTGAGGTGCAGGATAACTTGCAGCGTGTCAAGGACGAGAAGGATACGTTGCAGACAGAGAAGAACAAGCAGGAGAGCGTAGTTCGCGACCTGCAGGCCCAGCTAGCACGCAATTCTGGCATCCAGGATACTCCTCAGCGTGTCACCTCAGATCGCAACATCGCGTTCTCCAGAGTGAACGGTCTGAGCAGCAAGCTTCCCCCACCGACCCCTCCACCATCTGTTCCACCCCCACCTGCACCGAAAACACAGGAGTCTCATTCCAGTGCATCTACTCAATCGTCGGCCTTGTCTCCCTCCAGTTCCAAAGACTCTTCGCAGATGGATTCACCTGCGACATCTGTTGCTTCGATCGGTGTCGCGGGTGGACCACCTCTGGATGCTAAGGCTGCGGCAGCAAAGATCGAGGATCAAGCGAAGCATATCAATGAACAAGAGGTGATGATCAAAACGCTCAACAAGCAACTATCCCACTGTGAGAGCGATCTTGCCACTCACATGGATCTGGTGAGCACACTGGAAACGTCACTAAGTGACTCGGAGAAGAACTGTACGTTATTATGTCATTTCTGCATGGAGTACTCACATGAAACTCCTTCACGTTTTACAGTGCGAAAGGCGCGGATGCAAGCGACGGAGATTGCGAGGGAACGAGACTCGTTCAGTGCACAACTAGAATCACTTCGCAATGAGCTTCAGGAAGCTCGGCGAGAAGTTGCGAATGTCCGGAAGTCGATTGTGGAAGAAAAGCAGTCATTGGAATCGCGACTGGACGAAGAGCGGCGAGCCAAGGAACGTGCTCGGGCACAGCTCGACTCACGTATGGAGGAGTTGCAGAGACGCAAGTCCAAGTTCGCATGCATTTGACCGAGTCACGTGGACGCTGCGCTTCCTAGTTCCGTCCGATTACTCAAACTTGGCAGTTTCTTTCTCATTTCTTATTTTTGTTCGTTTCCATGCTTGTATTACTTAACCTTGTTTTGGGAGCTACTATGGAGCTCGAATTCTCTTGTTTTGCATATACCCTCTACACTCCTTTTCTACTAGTTTATATGAGGTACGGATAGTTATGTCTGGGCTCGCTATACATGTTCCTGTGCTAATAACAAGGCCGTGCCGGATCTCGGAAGCGGTTGTGGTGCGGGGGTTGCCGTAAGAGCAGTCCGGGCGGGTCTAGACTTCACACCCAAATAACTGGCTAACCGACTCCTACTTAAAATGATCGGTCCATATCCGTGTCCTCTTTCATCTTCCCCACCGACTCCCCCCCCAGTACACGATGAGTTCTGCAGTTTTTGCTCGTCTCCCTTCCTTCTCGTTGCGCTCTTCAGTCGTACCCCGCATTGTTGTGTCTCACGCCAGGTTGCAGAGCACAGCTGTCCCACGCCGGACACCCCGCGTTCTACCCACCTTCTCCCTCGAAAACAAGGTATGCCGCTTGCTTTCCGATGCGCTGCAGCGAGCTCATTGATGATATGTAGGTATGTGTTGTCACTGGGGCCGCACGGGGTTTGGGGAACGAATTCTGTAACGCTTTTGTTCAATCGTACGTCGCCAACCTTGTACACCGATCTCAGGCTGATTAGGCTTTCAGGGGATGCACACGACTGGCCATAATCGACCTGAAAGAGAACGAGGCTAAAGCGGCCGCCGACGAGCTGGTCCAGAATGCATGCGGTCAGTGCGGACGTTTGCTAGCGCGCGAGAGACCGGCTGCTGAAGATAATATAAGTTAACAGCGACGCAACGCCAAATGACTTTGAAGTGATTGGCGTCGGTTGTGACGTCTCATCGGAGTTGTCTGTTCAAAAGGCGTTCGAGACCGTGATGGACACGTTTGGTCGCGTTGACTCTGTGGTCGCATCTGCTGGTAAGCGAGATGGTCTGTGTGGTCAAGTGCGATGCTACGGAATTGTCTAGGGATCGTGGAGAACTATTCTGCATTCGAGTAAGCGGCGGTCGAGAACGATACCACCGGAGCATGGTCGGGCTGATCGAATTCCATTCGCAGCTATCCTTTCGATCGGATAAAGCGGTTGTATGATATAAATGTTCACGGGTCGTTCTTTACGGCACGTGAGGCTGCCCGGAACATGATACCGCAGGGAGGGGGGTCGATCGTGTTGGTGGCTAGCATGAGTGCATCGGTACGGTTTTAATTGTTTATATGGAGTGCTGCTGCTAATCTAGACGCCGCGGTCCCAGATCATCAATATTCCTCAGGTGGGTAATTTCGCTTGTAGTGTCTCATGAAGTGTTCACCCTGGGCACAGCCACAAACGCCATACAATGCTTCGAAAGCGGGTAAGTGAGGCACTTGCGGAGAACTGGAGCGGGGATGACGCGGTGACGTTTGGGGTTTCTTATTTAGCGGTCCGACACATGGCTTCTAGTTTGGCAGTGGAGTGGGCGAAAAAGGGAGTGCGGGTAAATACACTGAGGTGAGTCGCAACGCATAGTCCGCGTGTTCCATGCATTACCGACACGGCGGGTTAGCCCAGGATACATGTTAACAAAGCTGACGAAGACGATCTTGGCTCATGATACCGAACTCAGGGTGAGCACGAGCAGGCTGTCAATCTGTGTGATCTAACTCGCGGGCAGAAAACGTGGGAGAGTTTGACGCCCATGGGCAAGGTGAGTTGAATGTCCGGGCCGCAATGTCGGTGCTAACCGGATTGGGACAGATGGGTGAACCCGAAGATCTCTCTGTGGGTGCAACTACAGGATTGTGTTGAGCCAATACTGAATGTATGTACATGACAGGGTGCGATTGTGTTCCTTGCAAGCGATGCATCGCGATTTATGACTGGGAGCGAGATTCGTGTGGATGGAGGGTATTGTGTTATTTGAGGTTGAGTTACGGGATCTTCCGGGGTTTTATATTACTACGACGTCATAGATTCTTATTGCACATTCCATGGAATGTTGATATAGAGCAAATACTTATAGAGGCCAAGCATTCGCGTTAACATTGATCAACTACTTTCATGTCTGCTTCTACGTCCAAATCCTCGTCCTCGTCGACTTTTCTCTCAATGTTCGAGTTCACGAAAAGAAAACGCTGGGCTGATCTCCTCATACACGAGCTCTCAGACGCGATCATCTTCGTCCTTTCTTCCGACGCCAAAATCTGGTTCTGTGGCCGTGCCGTCACAGAAATCCTCGGCTGGTCAGACGCTGAGCTCATTGATCGTTTCTTCACCGAGCTCGTCAACCGTAAGCCATCTTTCTCTACCGGTTTCAGACACCCTCACAACATCTATTCTCCAGCGGAAGACCATCGTGCCTTCCATGTCGCCTTTGACGAGTCTCTCCGCACTCTCCAGGAGATGAATTCCTATGTTCGTTTCAGAACCAGGTCCCCTGTCACCGCGTACAACATCCCTCAGACCGAGGTTCTCTTCGAGGTAAAGGGCTATCCCCATCTCATCGAGCATGAGTTGGTTCCTCGATGCTTCTTCGCCGTCGCAAAACCCTATCCAAGTCGTAACATTGCCATGTGAGGCTCGCATACCATCGATTCGTCGCCTTCTTCTTGCCTAACCAGTTCGTCTTCCAGGCTCAATACTTTCTTGGAGCTCAAGGTAGAGAATGAACGCCTGCAGACACGACTCGCTGAGCTGCGTGTGTGCGCTCCCTCCCCATCCGCCTTGATACCAGGTCCATCCACTTCCCCTGTTTATCCCCTTCGGTCCTCTTCTGGATCGTCTGCTCCATCTATCTCCCACCATGCTTCTGATGTTCCCAGCATGCTTTACTCACAACACCTACCACGCCCTTCCTATGACAATTTCGGTTCATCGCTTAGCCAGATGCAAGGTTCTTCATACGAATTGCTCGACCGGCGTACGTACAACGCGCAGTACACAGCTGCCTCGAGTACACAGCCCACTGATGACGATTTTGGTGATGACACCTCGAGGCGGAAAAAGGTCATCTTTTTTCTCTGTCTACGAGATATGTTGACTTAAATGAGTTCTGTAGATGCGTAAATCCCACACTACAGAGCAATACGTCTGTGTCACCTGCGGGAGAACCGACTCTCCCGAATGGCGCAAGGTGAATTTGTCGACCGCTTTTATTCATCCTACGTGTTAACCTCCTTGAAGGGCCCACAAGGACCCAAAACGCTGTGCAACGCATGCGGCCTGCGTTGGGCCAAGGAAGTACGTAGCAAGGGAGACGACAATGCTATTGCAGGAACGAGCAGCACGGCAATTGATGCCTAGACTTGGTCTCAAACATCGCCATATTTGATGTGCTCTTGGCGTGAGGCATACCCACCTCATCATCACGTGTCGTATCGCGCCTATGATAAAGTTTCCTTTTTTCTTGCCTTCTTGACGTTTATCTTCTTGGCTACTTACCTATAATGCCATCAGGGCTTCGCTGTGCGACATTACTTCTAGAAAGTACGGCGAACAGATGCGTGCACCCCTCGCTTGAGACTGTGGGACGGCATTCGCCGCATTTCTTTCACGAGGTCCCTCAAGGCTGATGTTTGACCAATATCCGTTTGAATTTCCCCAAGGATGGTAATATTATTTACTTATTTCATCCGGGTGCTCGAGATTTCTAGAATATCCGCTTGAGCGCAGAACTTTGGATTCCATTCCAGTCACAGTATTTCAAAATGAAAATGTGGACTCCGCGTATGAATTGCAATGCGTGCTGCAGATTACG
This sequence comes from Leccinellum rugosiceps, assembly GCA_038089755.1. NCBI lineage: Eukaryota > Fungi > Basidiomycota > Agaricomycetes > Boletales > Boletaceae > Leccinellum > Leccinellum rugosiceps. The sequence goes on along the minus strand of JBBPLL010000013.1, from coordinate 130,208 downwards.
GGGATGTGGTACTAGTAGGTAATAGGATTCAAGATGCGTAGGTTGGCCCAAGTGCCGAATTGCTAGATGCTGATGGGCCAGCGGATTTAAACAGGTCAAGCAAGAACTTCGCAAAAGTCTTGGACGGTATACGATCGGTCCGGAAGTGGCGTTTACTACATGCTGCCACTTAAGTCGGGCCACATAGGGGCATGCAATCGCCCGATTCTAAAGAAGGTGAAACTAATGGCTGGTTAGGTGGTACACGACTAATTGCATTCGATGTCGAATTCAGCTACAATGTGCTCTATCACGCGTAGTCTGGAGGCCGTTGCGATCGTGCGTACAAAATCAAAGTTTGCGTGTACTGTACCAGGTGCGTATTACATGCGTATCTCAGTCTCAAGACCCAGTTTCCGCCAAGTGGGATATGTAATAAATTGTAGTGTGATAACACGGGTACGTAAGAAGAAAATAGGAATTTAGCAAGCTGCGCGGCATATCACGTGACAGGGACAAGTCGGCGGCACAGCTGCCTTGAGCGTTAACTTGGAGCTCGTCGGACGGGACGCGTAAATCATGTCTGCGCCAGAAGTTTATTCAATCGCTCAGGCGCCAATCACCTGCCACGCGTTCAATGCGGATCGCAGCCGTACGCAGAGTCTCTCGTGATGCTCGTCTAGTTCACCCCGTCGATCATGATGTGTTTTCGCAGAGGTCGCACTCAGCCTGAACGATAACAAAGCACAGATATACGTCAAGGAGGGCAAGGAATGGGTAGCTACGGAGATGCTTGCAGAGGTCCGTCATACTGCGCACTCTCGCCCACGCACTTGGTGTCTGACCTGACTATGTGGCCCGATCCCACCCGTCTAGCACGACAAAGTGATCACGTCCATCGACTGGGCGCCGAGTTCGAATCGGATCGTGACCGCATCTCAGGACCGCAACGCTTACGTCTGGTCACAATCTCCAGATCCGCTCACGAATCAAATGGTGTGGAAGCCGACGCTGGTGTTGCTGCGCATCAACCGAGCGGCGACCTCTGTTCGATGGAGCCCAAACGAGGACAAGTTTGCGGTGGCTAGTGGTGCGAGGTGAGATCAACACATGTTTGTATTTGAGCAACCATCTCTTGACGTCTTTCGGGCAGGGCCATCGCCGTGTGTTCGTTCGACCCCGAGAATAACTGGTGGGTCGCGAGACAGCTGAAAAAGCCGATCCGGTCGACGGTCTTGTGCGTGGACTGGCATCCGAACAATGTGTTACTGGCCGCAGGGAGCGCGGACATGAAGGCGTGCGTGCTATCGGCGTACATCAAGGATGTAGACAAGAGGCTAGTGTGACGCTTGTGTGGAAGTGACTGAACGAACTGACCCCTCCACAGGCCGGCTCCGACTATCTGGGGAGAAAAGCTGCCGTTCAACACGGTGTGCGGAGAGTATGCGAGCCCAGCTGGCGGATGGGTGCACGCGGTCAGTTTTTCGCCCTCAGGAGACGCTTTGGCGTTTGTGAGTGAGTATTGTTCTCTTGTCTCCCTCTTTTCCCTTCGTTTGAACGGCGGGCCAGGTCACGACAGCTCGATCAGCATCGTCTACCCCGGGGGGCCGGTGATCCAAAGGATCGCAATCAGCACGTTGCCGTACGTCGCGCTGACCTGGACGAGTGAAGACAGTATCGTCGCAGCGGGCCATGATTGCCAGCCGGTGGTGTACTCGGGGTCGGAGAGTGGCTGGGCGTTTGTTGGCTCGCTGGACGACACGATGTCAGGTGGAGGGAAGGTAGCAGCGAAGGCGGGAGGGGTTGGGCGGCTCAACAGCAGCGCGTTCAACACGTTCCGAAATGCGGATTCGCGTGGTCATGCGGGGGGCGGTGACGTGTCGGGGGGTACGGAACTTCACACTGTGCATCAAAACACGATCACGAGCGTCAGGCCGTTCGAGTGGGCCCAGGATGGTACCGTGAAGAGGGTGAGTACGAGTGGTGTGGATGGAAAGCTGGTGATCTGGAATGCTGGGGCGGGTGTAGCAAGTGTGACCGGTCGACTCGGGGGGATGAGAGTGTAATGATTACATGGGAGTAGTAGTACTGGTACTGGTATCAACGTATTGTCCCGACAAGTCCGTCGCAGCCTGTTCGTTGATAACGCCCCACACGGACGCTTTGAACTGGGAGAAGCGAGTGAGTCAAGGGGCAAGCGGGGAGAGGAATGGGGATGACCAAGGTCAATACAAGGCTCATTTTCCTTTCGAGCACGCGTAGGCGGGCAAGGATGTTCTGATCAGGCTGCTCGGCGAGCTGTTTCGCGGTAGTGGTCAACTGGATATCGATCGGTCATCATCTCACGGCGATCCGGGGAAGGACGCACGAGCTGGACGTGCTGAGCGAGTTTTGCATACTCCCAAAGGAGTTCAGCCTCTGTGGACGACAGGGCTGGATGAGATTCATACGGGTTGACGTCTGGTGTTGTCGGGGAGGCGGTCATGGCGGCGGGAAGTGAGTGCACGTGACCTCGGTGACAATAGGAAAGGACGAGAAAGGGAATTGGAAAGTCGGCTTTTGGTGCGGGAGGGGTAAGTGCACATGACCTCGGTGACAATAGGGAAGACGAAAAAGGGAATTGGAAAGTCGGCTTTGGGTGGGAGGTGGAAACTGAGGGAAGGTCTGAGGAGCTGCTACTAGTGTCTTGCTCTTGTTTACTCTAGCCTATTGCCACCGAGTTTATTGCTACCGAGACCGACCGAGCCGCAAGTGCAATTGCCACCGAATTATCCCCTGCGGCTCGCTGCCGACCGCAATTGGCACCGAGACTATTGGTACCGAGACCGCCGCACAAAAACTTTTTGTCGACGGCTCAGATCGCGTGAGCACATCTGACATGCTCGCCCTCGGTATGACTTATAAACTCGACAACTCGACGAAATTAATTATCCCCCCATACTCGCATCCACCATGCCCGTCCTCACAGACCTCATCAAGCAACTCCATGGTCTTGCGCCGCATTACTGGAATAAGCCAGAGACGGCAAACTGTACAATCGGTATATTTGATCCCGTCTCCACTCCGCCCGTCTTGCTCATTACACATTTCCGCTAGTCATTCCCATCCCCAATCGCAGGCGGCTAGATTCAAATGCCGACTCTCGCATCACTCTACGTCTCCACAGAGACTACCTCGCCGCCAGCTCCACTCTTCTTCGAGGCCTTTTGAGCGGCGTCCCCTCTCATGACCTCAGCAAATCGTCTCCCCAGTCCTTCCGCCTTCCCCGAAGCCGGTTGCCCCGCATACTCCCCTCCTCCCCCTCGCACCCCATCATCTTCCTCCCCGTCCCCAACCTCTCCTCCATCCATTTCCTGATTCACTACATTTACTTTGGTCGCATGGATCACATCGAAAACGCCCTAGACCAGGGTGATATACGCTGGGAGGATCTCGTCCGCAACGTCGAGTTCCTGGGGCTCTCCCTGGATATCAAGGCCTTTTTAGGCCGCTGGTACAGGAACTGGCTCCTCCCATGTTCCTCTCGTTCCACTCCATCTCTAACAGACGACGATGAAGACGACGACGACGATCTTGATGATGACTGGGATTGGGATTACGACGGCTATTCCTCCTGTACTCCACCCACTGACGACGATGAGGAGCGTTGCTATCGCGGTCGTTCACGGGAGATCAAGTGTATTTTGTAATGAACTGTACTACCTTACCTGTATCTTATACATGTGGAAACGTTCAACATATGATCGCGCGACGTACCCTTTGACAACATCATGATACATATGCTATGTGGGTTAGCCGAGTCCTATCTGATCGGCTGTGCCCCACCTTCAAGTCGCCCTACTTCCCGACGTCGCAGGCGGATGAAATTATGATGCGGCATTGGACCATATATTTTCTTTTTCGACAGTCCTATGGAACCCGGAAGCGCATTGTTAGCGGGATGTTGGATGCACAGTATGAGCATGACTAGTACTCTAATATTGTCTGTACCCTGGCGCAAATCCCATCAGCAGCTGGAAAGCGATGATGAAATCCGATCCTGGAAGATCTATATACTAGTGTGCAATCCACGTGTCAAGTGTCAGTGTGCCCCAAAAGTCCCGTCATTATGTCTGCATGAAAAGACCGAGTTCATTTTGCTGGCAGCCTTCAGGTCACGTTCCTGATTCATCACCGGCATCACCGATGAGGCTCGATCGTCTCGATTTGATGTCCGCGTGTTTTTGTTGACGGGTCATGCCATGAGTCTTCACAAAGCCGACGTTGAACTGTGTTCAAGAGCAAAGGATTTCATAATCTGTCTGCTAGTCTTATTCGTAACAATCTGCACTCTGGGATTCCATATTAGCTAGCTAGTCATGCATGCGTCGTGCCTCCGCCTTCCGTTTACCACAGCATCTAGATTTGTTCTGGCGCTGTTTCCAAACTCTTCTTGTAACTGTGGCCAAATCGCCTGGTACCTTCCTTCTTCGCAGCCTTGACTACTCTCTCCATAGCGTCCAATCCTGGTAATCGTTGCCGCATAGTGAGCTCTAGCGAGATGTGATCGAATTGTACACACCTCTGTCAAGGTCTTCCAGAGGAGGCCCGAAAGACAAACGCACAAAGTGGTGACAGGGGGAGTTGAATAAATTCCTGCGATGAGATGGGTTGATATCGAAGAAGATACCGGGGATCACAATGGTTTGTTCTTTGAGGAGTTCTTCAAAGAATGTCTAGGAAAGAGATCGCAGATAGTCCATTATCCAATCATGCATGGAAACCCACCAGGCCATTATTCAATGGTGGAGGAAGATTCTCCAAGTTGAGCCAGACGTAGAAGGTGGCTTGAGGTGGGATATGAACGTCCAAATGCATTTCATGAAGCCTCTTAAGCACATGGTCACGCTTGGCTTTGAAGTGCTTTTGCAACGCGAGCTATCGGTTTCTGGGAAGTAAACCTCTCAATCGCATGTTGTTAGCTAAAATATCACCTTTTCTTTCGCCACGCGGCCGGGTTCCAAGAGGGGAATGGCAGCAAGTTGCATGCTAGTCGAATAGCATCGTGTGAGGAGATTCAGAGGAAACACATGAGATATAAACATACGGGTGGTTTGCCCCACCATCCAAGAAGGATCCTAGCCTGTATTCAGCACGGGACACAAGGAGTTCCAATTCGTCGACTGACCTGACTGAGAAAGTGCTGTAATCAAGTTCTTTGGACCAATGACCCAACAGACACGCCAACCAGGGAGTCGCCAGTTCTGTAAGATTCATTTAGCTTGACAGGCCACGGGTACTAGAGTCAATTCTTTCCACCTTCGTGAGTCCATCGATGATAACGACCGGATCTACGTCGACGTCGTCCACGTACTCGGCCGAGGAGATGGATTTGCCAAAGTCCCGCGCGTGCTCGGGATAAATGTACCAGGAATAAAACTGCGATGTATTGATTTGCTTAGCATGTCAAACCAACAATAATGCAACAAACCTCGTCAAGAATAACGGTCGTTCCTTCCTTGCTAAGGGCAACGAGTTCCTTGAGGTCTTTGCCACTAGATGTTTTGTACTGAGGAATGGTTCTCATGAACATTGTTCGACATACGCAATGACCTGTCCTGTTGGGTTTCGTGGATTCGACGCAATAATGACAGCGAGCCCTTGGGTACGAATGTCTTTCTGTTGATGGTCATCTTTGAGTTGAGAGATGGAAGCAGAGGCGTTGATGAACTACCTTTGTCTGCTCTATGTCGAGACGGTATTTATTCTAATAAAACATCAGCACTGCTAGAGAGCACAATCGGAGGAGGATGGACCTTGGGATCGAGACTAACAAGCGTTAGCTATGCAACTATCCAGAATCATGCAATTACTTACACTGTCGGAACGGGAACAAGGCGCTTGAATGCACTCAATACTTGATCGTAAGCAGTGTAGTCCGGGATCTGATAGGACTGCGGATTGTGATTGATGAGCGATAGTATTGGAAGGGGAACTCAGACCTACACAATAGACATCGCTGACGACAGCGGCGACACGAGTCAAACCAGAACGACCGCCTGGTACTATACACACGTTCTCGTATGTGTACTTGCTGGCCTTTCCATGACGGTACGTGTGGTTGTACAAATTCGCGACAGCTTCTCGAAGAGCTTTGAGAGAAGATGGTCAGGGCAGAGGGTGAGAATAGAACACCACAAACCTTTGACGCCAGTTGTAGGGGCGTATTCTAGAGAATCGACTGGCAGAGGTATCGAATCGGGGCGGGGAGGTGCGTCGGGGATGGGTCCAACTTCAGGCGCGCCTTGACCAAGATTAGCCCATGCATGGGAATTGGCATAACTGAAGCCATTGGCCATCGCGCGATCGGAACAGTAGATCACACCCGTGCTACCCGGATGTTCGATACCGGGCACAGTTTCTTCATCCTGTGACGTCGGAGATGATGATCTAGAGATGGCGAGAGTAGTGTGCCACTTACAGGGTTGACTGTCTCGGGAACAACACCCTTGGGCTGGTGGCCAACTTGCTCACGGAAAATCTAGCAGAAATGACTTAGACTAATTTTGATGAGGTTGTGTCAGTGGCAGATCTACCTGGTGAGCTTCTGATTCCTTTTCGTGCCTGAAATGCTTCATGACTTCTTGCACCTGGTGGGCGAAAGTCGCGACGGAATTGATGCGGGGTAAGTGAAGGTGCATGTATGTAAGAGGAAGAGGAAATGGCCCGCACCATCTCTCTTATACTGGGGGTGCCGCTGCGGGAGGGAAGCCTGCTGGACGGCTTGCTGGAAGGCGCGGACGTTACCATGAATGGATGACAGCTGTTGACTGGGATTGGTCGATGTGGGTGAGCGAAAATGGCGGCGGTGATGGGCTAGCCGTATTTATACATCTCGGACGGAGTATTCCATCGAAATCACTGGTCCGCCTGATGGCTGCCCTTTCGGTCAACAGCGTTTCATCGTCAGTGTAGCAACTGGAGGTAACCTGCGGTGATTATATTTATCATGATACCATTACCGCTCCGAGTCGGCACGCGGCAAGTCCCGCTAAACGGATCTCGGTTTCCTGTGAAGACCGAGACTATAAGAAGGTTCCTCTCTATACTCTTTGCTTGTTTCTCTATCTCTCACACCCCAATCATGTCCACCCTCGTCAGCAAGTTTCTCCCCAACCCAAAGACTGTTGCGGTTAGTCCTTTGACAGTTCTGTGTTCGGCAACATTCACCCGCCGTCTATCAGATTGTAGGTTGCCCTTTCAGGTGAGCCCGGCCAAACAGTGCACCCCAGGTGGCTCTTCTCTTCTGCGTTCCTTATTCCGTAAACCTATGAAGTGGTGGTCAAGTATGTAATCTGCTCTAAAAAAAGATTCTTATCTCTCATCTGTCGTAGCCAAAATTAGGCGTCGATAAAGGCCCCATTCATCTCGTCGAGGCTGGGCTCGTCGAACAGCTCCAGGAAATCGGTTGGAAGGTCCATTTCGACGGCCATCACCAGTTCGAAGGAATTCACGCCGCTGCTGATCCTCCGATCGGCATACTCAAGAACCCGAGGCTAGTCTCTAGCGTCTGCGAGTCTGTCGCAAACGCCGTCGGTACGCATGCTAAAAATGGCCAGCTGCCGGTCACTTTGGGTGGTGACCACTCTCTTGTTCGTATCGTGCTTCGTACGAATTTCAACCCACCTGACAAAATTCGACAGGCTATGGGCACCATTTCTGGTACCCTCGAGTGAGTGTTTTCCTGAGATGTGTTGCATCCTACTTATCCCGGACTCAAGCACGTACCCGGATGCATGCGTTATTTGGGTTGACGCCCATGCTGATATCAATACCGTGGAGACCACCGAAAGCGGTATGTGTGCCAACTTGCTCCACTTCCCTGGGAATTCATTCATTCAACCGCCAGGCAACATCCACGGCATGCCTGTTTCATTTCTCCTTGGGCTGGGAAAAAATATTCCTGCATTTTCGTGGGTCCGGTCAGCGCTGAAGCCAGAGCGAATTATCTACATTGGCTTGCGTGACGTGGACGCTGGGGAAAAGCGTATCCTCAAGGAAAACAAGATCAAGGCGTTTAGTATGCATGAAATAGACAGATATGGCATCGGCAAAGTGGTGGAGATGGCTCTCGATCATGTAAACCCAAATCGGGACTTACCTATTCATTTGAGCTTTGATGTCGACGCTCTAGACCCGTCCGTCGCACCGTCTACTGGTACACCGGTGAGATTTTGTTGTAAACGTGGTTGATCGTAACCGTCTGATCTCGTGTCGACCAGGTGCGTGGCGGTTTGACATTCAGGGAAGGTCACTATATCTGCGAAGCCATCCATGAAACTGGTCTTCTTGTGGCGTTGGATCTGATGGTTCGTTCTATTTTCACCTCCAAACACCATCGTGCTCACCTTCACGCAGGAAGTCAACCCATCCCTAGCAGACCCGGAGAGTGTTCGGCAGACCGTAGCAGTTGGCTGTTCTCTCGTCCGCTCAGCACTAGGTATGCCAGTATAATCTGCATCTGTCACACTAGATCTCACCTTTCACAGGCGAAACTCTACTTTGATTACCCTACATGTAATGACATAGTCCAGCGGCGATGTGCAGTATTGCTAATCAACGTTACTCTCTTCCGATCAGCATCCGTTTGACCTCCTATATCCCAGCACCAACGGCGAGTATCCTGCCTGCTGGGTACTCTGAGGGGTTGTCAGAAGACGCGTTTGCGGTGACAACAACACTGACCGTCAATGTATCACACCAGGACAATCCTATAAGGAACATAATGAAGTGCAACATACCCGGCAACTGACATGGCCCTGGTCGCATGCCTTTGCCACTGCATACACATACGATCTACTTGCGTTGATCTTCGTATACGTGTCGGCAATCTTGGCTTTACACCACCGTCGCCAAATGCGAAGGCCGGTTGGCCGAATTGTTTGATGCTGATGAACGTACTCGATCGCCTGCATCAATCCTATAGTTGGTTTGATGCAGCCATTCGATGAATTTGTACCCTAGCGGACCTCCGGCTCAACAGTGTCAACACGAGGCACTCGAGATATTCGGGTTGGGAAGTAGTTGAAGTCACTGATTGTGGGCTTACTCGCGCACGAAATCGTGGATCGACTTGGGATCGCAAAGCGAATTTCGGAACACCTCGACTGGAAAAAGAGGAACAGTCATAGTTACATGATTCGCTGACCTTCCTTTCACCTATGGATATACATATGATGTTCCTTCGTAGGCACCGCGGATTCCTAGCGAGTGCACCTTGCTCGAATGTGCAGGATGGATGCCTCCCTTCACAGGCGAGTTTCGGATCTGGAGCTGGTCGTCCCACACGAATATCTGACGAACGACCGCGGAAGAGGGATGTGCAAAGTAACACCAGAGGACGCGACGTCAGCTGATAATATTCATGCCGGTGACGCGCAAGACCAATGGGAGGATACTTATTATTGATGGGTTATACATATGGGCTGTGTGATTCAGTTACTAGTACAACACCGGAATGCAAATCAGCATTCACTGACCCCAACGAGTATTGAAGGACTTCCATGAGCCGATGTGCAATGTTGGCGGTCCACGAGTCCATGACCTGATCGTAGTTTTACTCCCAGTGGTCCAATTATTAGTACCGAACACTGGTGAGTCGTTTCATCGTGGTTCCAGGGATCCCGTCAACTAATATCAGCCCGAAGAATCGAGAGTTACAACATTGCCTGAGTCGGGTCAGTCGGCGAATTGGATCCCCCTTCAAGTTGTATTCTGTGCTGAAATCCAGTATACATGTTGCGGCAAGGAAAGAACGTACCACACGATTCGACCACATTGTTGCAAGAAGAGTTTGGAAACGCCACCCTAACAGATCTCGCAAGGAAACCCCGGATAAAAATTATAGAATGAGACCACTAGTGTTCATCACAGCGATGGATCAAATGGGGTAAAAACCTTCTCGAACAGTTCAACGTCGACTTTGTCTTCCTCCTCTGAAAGAATGTATGTCTTCTAATCCAGCCTGTCCGTAATGTCCAGTAAGGATACCAACACCTATCTACGAAAATGCCAGAAGAAATTCGGTTTCGAGGATGACTTGTTGAAGCAACACATACCTCCCAAACTGAACACTGAAGGGAACCTAGTTTTTCATCAGATGGACTAGTTTATGTCCATCTGGGAGGTCCGAGTCGACACTGAAGTAGCTTAGCGCACCGCCAGTCTAAAGCACCATCGGCACCCTGCTCAAAGTCAATTCCCAGTGCACGTCCCTCTTTGAGGAAGGCAGTTTCAACTTGAACTTGGTCTTGCAAAGAGATGGGAACAAGAACAGCTTCAAGTTGAACAAGGGCGTGACCACCTTTTGCGCTCAGCCGAGCAACTTTGTAGAATACAGGCAAGGCACCATGTTCAGCGAAGAGAGCTCGAAGGACATCCTTGCACCTGGGTGATGCCTGGTGAGGTGGAGATTCAATCAACTTGAAGAATCTCGAACCTACCTCTCCGTTTCGCTCAGGATCGGCGGTGAAATCTCAGCGGGAATTAGGTTATATGTGGGCTAGTGACTGATTGGCATGATTAGAACATGCCCACCCCTCAAGACTCACGACCAACATATTGCTGCGGTCTGGGGCGGTGATATCGCCTTTCGAGCGCTGAGGAAAATGAGTTGCCAATGTATTGCTATGAACCTATTTTCTCTGGGAGAACGTCGAAGAGGAGATTAAACGTCATTGCCGTGCATCGTAAACACCGTTCCGCTACTAGCTAGACCTATGACATTGTATGTCTGGTTGCGGTTACTCATGCACTCGGTGCGGTCGTCATGGAGCCGCGGTAGAGTATTTTGAATTATAATTTTGGTAGGTCGCGTTTGCTACGAGGGCGAGTCCGGACGATGTTGATGGGCCATGGTTTAAATGCTGTTGAAGTGGACAGTTGAACAGGACAAGAACAAGGACGATAGAGCGAGTCAGAAACCATAGTCTAGCATAAGGACGCATGCTGCTCGCACAGGACGATGGTGTCGCTACACCACGGAATACGGAATCATGCGGGGACGCGATGGGTGTGCCACAGACAAGAACGAAAGGCGGGTGGAGTCTCGTGGAGGAGATCTCGAGGTTGGTTGAGGGGGCATACGAGGGTTAGAGAACTCATTTTGATAATAGCAATAAACGCCCTACCAAAGAACTTGTTTAGAAGGACGCTCCAATTTGGAGAGAAGCCAGGTCACAACTCACCTACTGTATCGCATAATTTGGCCCTGTTTTATGATCAAGCGGTTCGAACAGTCGTAGGTCTTAGCAGCACCGCAACATCATGATCGCATCGACGGAATGTCCGATTGCGATCCGACCACCCACAAGGGACCTTCAATCGATCCAGCGGTGGACTCGATGCTGACACTGATGACACTCGGCTGAGACCCCAATCCCTATCGTCATCAGGAACATGCCTCCATACCTCCGGAACGAAAAGAAGGCAGGAATGGCGTGTTGCTCAGAGGTGTCAAGGTGTCACTGAAACGGGAAGTGGACTTGTGGACTTGTGATGGGTGCGTCACGAATGGCAAGGTTCGGTTGCTGGGAGCGGAGCAAATCTCGAGCGCATAGCCACGTGCGACTCGGAGGTGGACGACGCAACCTGGTCGACCGTATCTTCTCGTGCAGGGTTACCAAGATCCCAGGACAGAGTCGAGCACCATCAGAAATCGCTTAGTAGGTGGGACTCCCGAAAGGCCCATCCGAGTCGATGATTGCTTTTGTTCCACTTGCAAGTGTTCTCTGTAAACAGCAGTCAAACGCAAAGAGTAAGTACCAAGGATGATTGTATCAGCAGCTCCATCTACTGTACGGTCCGCGTTACGACGGCCAAAAAGTTTGAGATCCCAGAATTTCGCCCCTATACACGTTCAGGCGTCGGGTACATGCAGGTATCTCCAACCCGCACCCGGGTAGTACCACCGACAACACCCCTCCCGCTGTCACAATCCACACGCCCTTGCTTATCCTCACCCTCCACACCTCAGTGACCTCACAAGTCGACATGCTCACTCTCACCCTCACTCTCACCCTCACTCTTGCCCGCTGTGTCCTTGACAGCGACGGACAGTGACAGACGGGCGCACACACGGACAGCAACAAACAGCGCAACACAGACTCCCTAACAGACAGCACTCCACAGATGGACTCAGAGAGGGGCAGACGAGGACAGACAATGACGGGCGTGCACACAGACGGACTCGGAACCTGAGAGACAGATGGACAGTAACAAACAGTGGGGCAGGCGCACACAGATGGACTCGGACTCGGAGAGAAGCAGACAGACGGCGACAGGCAGACTCGGAGAGGGACAGATGGCCAGTGTGGCAAATTCCTGCAACGAAGGAATCGAAGGCACGAACGAGCGAACAGGGCGAAATCCTCTAAATAGGTAAGTAGACCCGAGATCGGGCCTGTGACGCGTGATGCGTGACAAATGAATCTGTTTTGAGATCGACAAGGAGAGCGCTAGCGTTGCGCAGGCCCACAGACCTCGAGAGGTGGATGTGAGGTCTATGTGACGAGGACGTGACAGTAGAACATGACGTGCTCTATGCCTCGATAGGAGGTGGCAAGCCACGTACTTGAACATGCGGATGCCTCGAGGCAGCATCTTCTGTACTCAAGGACTAGGCCTCTCCTCCAATCAGAACTGTTGAATTCTGGGGGAATGTTCCTTGACGGTACTCGGTTAGCGCAGAATCGCCAGGACCAGTTCTACGTAGTCCTGAACAACTGTCTAGGTTGCAGAATAGTATATCGCCGACCGTGTTGAATCACTGCTTCAATAGAGCAGCCTATCTGCAAAGCTGGCTCCGCCTTCGTGGATCGGGTTGCTGTCGCTGGATGGTAAGGATATCGAATATAGATCTCGGCTACACAAGGATACATATCTATAGATCCGAATACGCGAATCTAGATGCGAGATTCGCTGGTACTAGGTCGGTCTGAAGCCGAGTCTGCACGAAAGGAGTAACCTAAACGTAATCCTCCATTGAATCAGAGATCTTAATAGGGCTTTTACGTCGATACATTTACGTCGATACATTTTTCAGATCTGGGACTATTCCAAACGGAGGTTGCCCGGGCAGCCTCTGACTCGACTCTGTACGGCGGAGAGATGTAAACATGTACATACAACTTGCTATCATGAATTCCGTGTCCAACTAGCCATGGGAAAACCGCCTAATGATGCCAGTTTGATTTCGGTCACTTCAGCTTCCAAGGTATATATTCTACGCGAATCGCGCCTCTCCCCCCTTAGAATCCATGTCTAATCGAAGGTTATACGCAGGCAGGACCAAACTCGTGCTCGCATTTGATATTGGCACTACTCATAGCAGTGTCTCATACTCCATCCTCCAACATGGACAACTTCACGAGATCCATCCGCTCACAAAGTAGCATCGTTCATCTATTTCTGCCCCAGACGACCCTAACACACTCTGTGATCCCACAGTCAGGAAAATGGCGTCGTCAAAGTACCCTCTGTATTGTATTATGGCTCAGATGGCAGCGTCAAAGCCATTGGCACTCAGGCGCTCGCCGACCATGTAGGCGAGACAGCTGCGAAAGAGGGATGGAGGAGAGCAATATTGTCAGTTTCCCTATCTCGTGAAGCTCTTAAATGAATCGATTTGTCCAATTCAGCTGGATGCTTCACCTCGGGCCGCGGAACCCAGCTCCTGGTTCAGCGTCAGGGGACCACGTACCGCCATTGCCCTTTTGGAAAACGCCCGTCGATGTCTTGATAGATTTCATCAAGTATCTGTTCCAGTTCGTCAGCAGCCATATTCAAGCACGTCACCCTTGGTTCAACTGGTCGTCAGTCGAGGACTCCATCGAGTTCATCTTCACTCATCCAAACGATTGGGAGGGTGTGCAGCGGCAACAGTATCGTCGGGCAGTCGAGAGTGCTGGTCTTGTCCCCAGCACTCCTGAAGGGCGTTCCCGTGTTCGTATGATCACCGAGTGTGAAGCTGGCCTTCACTACTGGGCGAACCTTCTCGCACAACGTCCGGTCATCAGCACGCGCGGTTTGGTCATCATTAAGGTTGGTGGAAGAATGATCGACATGAGCATGTACTCCGTGGCGTACAGCCCTATTTCCTGTGCGGAAGTCGCTCCTGCTCGCTGTATGTACCTCGCTCTGACAACGGCGTTCATTTGAGTGCTTAGCCTCTCCCTTCTTCTCGCTAGGTCACCGACTGGACCCGGTCTTTATGTCCCACGCCACAAGAAATACCCAACCCTAGCTGGCCACTGCACATCATTCGCAGGACACTGCAGATGATTTCAGAAGTGCCTACTATGATCTCATCTTCAACACCATCAAAGTTGCATTCGAGCAACAACGACAAACTACAACTACGATGATTAATGTAGGACTGTTTTTTTTGAAGGAACGGACGACACAGCTCATTGTTGATCTTCAGACGGCATTCTTAGTCAGAGGATTGCAGATGAACGACCAACTCCTCACTCAATTGCAGTCTTATTTCATATCTAAGGGTATCCAACTCTACTGGTCAGCTGATCATCTGTATGTAATTGTCTTGTGCTGGTTTGGTCTGGTTCTAATCACCTGTTTCTTGCTCCGGCAGCAAGGCAGTCACTGTTGGTGCGATATTGTCTCACATTGATCGAAGTCCAAGTCAGCCCCTGGTTACGTCGCGAATCGCGCGCGCTACTTCCACCCAGTTGCATTCCGGGTTGCCATCTGCATCTAGGGATAGATGGGAAAACCAGAAACACGCTGAGGGAGCGCAGAGCATTGTCATCGATAAGATCATGGGTATGATTGGCCTCGAACATGTGAAGGAGCAGATCCTGAACATTAAAGGCATCATCAACACTGCGAACCGTCAAGGTGTCCCGATCAACAAAGAGCGCCTCAACGTAGTTTTGGTTGGGAATCCAGGGACAGGTGAGCACACTAGCCACAAGGCCAGATCAATGTTAATCTACTTCTCTCTTAGGGAAGACTACGTTCGCCAGACTCTATGCAGAGTTCCTTGTATCTATCGGTGCATTTCCTGGGAGGTCCGTTTTAGAAACCACCGGGTCGAAGCTTTCCCTCGGGGGAGTACAAGGCGTAAAGACACTCATAGACAGAGCTCTCAGCACTGGAGGTGGTACTATCTTCATCGACGAGGCTTACCAACTTGTGAACGACCACGACCGGTCTGGCAGACAAGTTCTAGACTACCTCCTCGATGAGATGGAGAACAAGATTGGAACACTCGCATTCATCCTCGCTGGGTATAGGGATCGGATGGAGAAGTTCTTCGAGCACAATCTGGGGCTTTCCAGTCGCTTTCCGTATTTGCTACAGTTCTCGGACTACACTCAAGATGAGTTCATGCTGATGCTGGAGGATATGGTGAACAAGCGCTACAAGGGCTGGATGGAAGTTGAGGGCGGCATCGACGGGTTGTATGCTCGCATTGCCGTCCGGCGCCTGGTTCGAGGGAGTGGCCAACCAGGATTCGGGAATATGCGTGCCCTTGAAAACATGTTTGCCAAGATCCGGGAACGGCAGGCGGAACGACTGGAACGGGAACGAAAGTTGAGGATGCAGGTTGACGACTTCGTACTGACGAAGGAGGACCTAATCGGGCCGGATCCGTCCAAGGTTCTATGCGACAGCACGCCATGGAAGAAGCTGCAGGAACTGATTGGATTGGAGTCCGTGAAAGATTCCGTCCGCAGCATGTTCAGCCTGTTGGAGACGAACTACCAGCGAGAGCTTGCGGAAAAGGAACTGATACAAGTATCGTTGAACAGAGTCTTCCTCGGGTCTCCTGGGACGGGAAAGACGTCGGTCGCAAAACTGTACGGTCAAATTCTCGCAGACCTTGGCATGTTGAGCAAAGGGGAAGGTGGGCCACTGACATATATCAATTCGTTTGAACATTTTGCTGAGGTCCTATCACGTCAGTCGCCGTAAAAAACCCGTCCAACTTCGTGGGGACATTCTTGGGCAGATCAGAGATAAACACGAAGGCGATCCTCGAGAGCACGCGAGGAAAGGTACTAGTGATCGATGAGGTTTGTGGTCCACTGAGCGCTCTGCCGCCACTCTGATTCTTCGCGATGACCCAGGCCTATATGTTGTACAACAAGACTTTAACAAACTCAAACTCTTACCACACAGCCATCATCGACACGATGGTCGCTGAAATCCAAAGTGTTCCTGGAGAAGATCGTTGTGTTCTTCTTCTCGGATACAAAGATCAGATGGAAGAAATGTTCCAGGTGGGTCTGTCGTGAACCAAATTGCTCACGACAAGACTGACGTGTCATTGTGAACAGAATGTCAATCCCGGACTCGCACGCCGATTTGCTATAGAAAACGCGTTCAACTTCGAGGACTTTACCGAATCCCAGCTCATGCAAATTCTTGAACTCAAGCTCCGACAACAGGACTTGCATGTCTCGGAAGAAGCCAAGCGTGTCGCCGGCCAAGTCCTCCACCGAATGAAAGTCCGGCCCAATTTCGGCAACGCTGGCGAAGTCGACAACTTGCTCGGCCTGGCGAAGGCTCGGTACCAGAAGCGGATGACGTCGCTCCCGTCTTTCCAGACAATGGACATCACGTTCGAACCTCAAGATTTCGACCCAGACTTTGCTCGGAGTCAGGTGGCGTCCGAAAACCTTGACAGAATATTCGCAGACGTCGTGGGGTGTGTCGAGGCGAAGGAGAAACTAGGTGATTATCAGAGGGTCGCTCTAGAAATGAGAGGGAATGTGATGGACATGCACGAGATACGGGAAGTGATTCCGACCAGCTTCATTGTCAAGGGACCGCCAGGTACGTGTAGTTGGTTAGTCGAACAATCTGTTTGAGTGCTTACGTGACCGACAGGTAGTGGCAAGACGACGATTGC
>JBBPLL010000013.1:52595-113304 GCA_038089755.1 Leccinellum rugosiceps | reverse complement strand
CATTCCGACCAAGTCATCGTCGGTCTCGATCCGTACGTCGCCGAGAATGGGTGTAGTGGCAAGACGACGATTGCGCGCAAAGTCGGACAAGTATACTACGACATGGGATTCTTGGCCTCCGCCGAGGTGGTCGAGTGCTCCGCGACGGACTTGACGGGGCGATACGTGGGACAAACGGGACCCAAGACTAAGGCGCTCTTCGACAGGGCGCTCGGAAAAGTGTTATTCATCGACGAAGCTTACCGCCTTAGCGAAGGTCAATATGCGAAAGAGGCCATGGAGGAGATCGTGGGGTTGATGACCAACGAGCGATTTATGAACAAGCTCGTCGTCATCCTGGCCGGGTATGAGAAGGAGATGAACACTTTGCTCAAGACCAATCCTGGCCTTTCGAGCCGTTTCTCCGAGGAGCTCATGTTCCCGAACTTGACCCCAACGCAATGCTTAGAGCTACTCGACCAGGAACTGCAAAAGAAAAGGGTTGACGTTCCTGCGCTGAGGGAGGAAACCTCGCAGTCGTACGTCAAGATGCAGGGTATCGTCGAACAAATGACTGTCCTCCCGTCGTGGGGAAACGCGCGCGATGTCAAGACGCTCGGGAAGAGGATGGTCCGCCAAGCATATACGAATATGACCCGTCACAAAAAGCTTTCGCTTTCGGCAGACGAGACTTTTCGGATTGTGCAAGGTATGCTCGAGGAGCAACAGGCACGAAAGAGCGCGGGATGCAAGGTTATTTCTTTGGGCTCTGTGCAAACGGAAGCCTACCCCATGCCCCCACTGTATAGCCCTCCGCGCCTGTCTCTTCCGGTCACCTGCGCGACCGTAAGAGATTCTCCACCAGTTTTCCAAAGCGACATGTTTGCACCTCCAATGGAGCAAGAGCCCCAACTTTGTCAGGGTCAAGCCCGAATAACATCCGTCGAGGAGGATTCTCTGCCGCAGTGCAATGTTGAAGCTGTGCAGCGGGACGCCGGAGTGTCCGACGCCGTATGGAACCAACTGCAGAAAGACGCAGAGAAGGAGAAAAGGAAGACGCGTACCGCGGAGGAACTGGAAGTACAACAAAAGCTCAAGGATATGGGCCGCTGTCCGATGAATTTCGAGTGGATCAGGCAGGCGAATGGCTACCGGTGCGCGGGCGGCTCGCACTTTGTGTCACACGGCGACATGACGTCTGGGCGACCTGCCAAGCGGGCTCGAACTTAGTAGATGCCATTGATTGACGTTGATACCTAGTATCTGCTCATCCTTGCCACGAAGTCGAAAGGGGTTGGATGTTTTCTCCGCTGATCATTACCGGTTCTATCACATCAGATAATTTATATACCACATGCAGAGTTGTAACTTGTAGTTGACGGTACCAATAGTAGTATGTACAGTTTGACCAATTGATGATGGTGTGGACAGCAGGTCGGAATTCGCGAACAGACTGACAAAACTCTCGCCATTCGTTAGGCCACTTATTCTTGGTGTCTTCCAGCATCTTCTCTGCTTGGTTTTGTAAGGTACGGAAGTGTCGGTCGGCTGACAAATCATATTGCCGGAAAACAGGCTGATAATCCCCGCTTGACCACTCTTCGATCGCCTGAATGACCTGAAGGAACATATGATCAGCAAAACCGCCCCAGTAGAAAGAGGTGGTATGGAACGAACCGACGCACCAGCAGAATAGCTCGAGCAGCATCAGCGGCGGAATGTCCCCCAGGTGGGGTTTGATCGAACTGTCCGGGACCTGCCTCGCCAAATAGCATCTTCAAGTTGCAAAGAATACTCTTTTAGACGGACTGGTCACCAGAATAAGTTATCGGTCACTTTAAATTTGGGTGTCCTACCATGGGCACCACTTTTGGTACTGTTGTGAGATTTGTTGCGTCTTGCTGACCCCATCACTCGAGCGCGTACAGTCAACTCATTTGTAGCAAGCCCAGAGTGTTCGGCAGACCGTAGCAGTTGCTTGTTCTCCTGTTCGATTACAAGCAACCCGCACCTGTCGTGCTGGATCTCACCTTTCACAGGCCCGGGCGGGACTGTTTATGTTTCAGCTTCCAGTGCTGGAGAATGTAATGTGTTATTGGCCAAAGGTCGGCGTGGAGACTGCACCGAAAATACAAAACATTAACCCTCCGTCTGCAGCACATCATCGACTAAATACATTTCTTAAAGCTTGTATTCATGTTGGTCCATGCCAGTTCAGGAAGGACTAACTATTTATGGAAAAAGTCATCATGACTTGAATTGTTCGTTGAACTCTCTTCCGATCAACATCCGTCTGATTTCCTGTGTTCCGGCACCAACGGCGTAGAGCCTCGAGTCTCTTAGTATCCTGCCCACCGGGTACTCTGAGGGGTTCTCAGAAGACGTGTTTGCAGTGACAACTCGACAACAACTAACCGTTAATGTATCCGTTACCACCCAAACACTGCATGGCTTCCATTGCAACTTCAATAGCTCTATCAGTGCTGTATAATATTGCACCAGCACAGTCCTATGACGAACATAAGATTTCAATAGATATGAAGTAGAAGTATATCATACCCGGCGACTGACGTGACCCTGGTCGCATGCCTTTGCCACTGCATACACATACGATCTACTTGCGTTGAGCTTCGTGTACATGTCGGCGATTTTGGCTTCACAGAAACGTTAGCCACCGCTGTTAAAAGCGAAGTCGCCAACTTACCTTGCATCAACTGGAATGTTCCCACCGGTCGGCCAAATTGTTTACGCTGATGAACATACTCGATCGCATAATCAAAGGACGCCTGCATCAACCTGCAGTTGTTGGTTTGACACTGCTATTCAATTCCTAGAATTCTTACCCTAGCGGACCTCCACTCAACACGAGGCGCTCGAGATCAAGTCCTGACATCAGTACACCCGCTCCTTTATTCACTTGACCGAGGACGTTTTCTAACACAAGATCAGGAAGATGACCACGATGGTCATATAATGATGCTCACCCTCGGGTACTTCACAGTTCTCAAAGACCAACTCGCAGGTATCGCTACCTCTCATACCAAGTTTATCTAGTTTCTGGTGGGTCGAAAAGCCTTCGAATCCTTTCTCTATGATGAACGTAGTTATGCCCTTTGAACCCTGATCTGGTGCAGTTTTCGCGTAAACAACAAGAGTCGAAGCTGAAGGCCCATTGGTGATCCTATAAAAGCGTTGACCATGGCAACACATACGAGATGGACTGCAGGGACAAACCAGAATTTGTTACCGTTCAGCTTCCATCCGCCGTCGATCTTATCAGCTCGTAGGGTCATGCTGATGACGTCGCTCCTGAAGCACAATAGTCAGATCGTAGTTCAACAGAATACGAGAGGTATCCAATACCCGCTTCCTGGTTCGCTCATCGCAAGACTGCCAACTTTCTTGCCAGATATGAGGTCAGGGAGATACTTCTCCTTCTGTATGTCCGTGCCGTGCCTGTGGATCTGGTTCACACAGAGGTTTGAGTGGGCACCATAGGATAGCGCGACGGAGCCAGATGCTCGCGAAAGCTCTTCCATAGCCAATGTATGATGAAAGTATCTCAAACCCAGACCGCCGTACTTTGGGGAGACCGTCACGCCGAGCAGGCCCATATCTCCAAGCTTTTCCCACACATCCTGCGAGTTGCATGAGAATGGATAGGGAGAGACTGAGTGAACACAGAGCGGACCGTTGGAAACGTGTTGGCTCTGTCGATTTCAGCCGCCCTTGGAGCAATCTCTCGTTGTGCGAACTCGGAAACAGCATTCCTGAACTGAACGGAGACATGTCAGCCATTTTCTATGAAACTGACACAACGGACCTCGGCTTGATCGTCACTCAGACCTGCGACGGCTGTGTTGTACGTCGAGGCAAGCCTGCGGGCAGGTGAGAGGCAAGAAGCGCGTAGGGAGCGCCTGCAATGGATTGCGAATCTGGCCGACGATACGAAAGCCATCAAGTTGGACTCACTGAGAAAGCGGAGCCCGCGGCCACTATGCAGTCGAGACGGACCATACCCGCACAGGAACAGGTAACATATCACGTGTACATTGCAGTTCGGCCCGAGGTAAATTACAGTAGCACTACTTGCTACTCAACACACAATTTACTTCCGAGTGCCCTGTCCCGATAGTGTTCAGCAATCTGCCTATCGAGGAGCGCCCATGTCTCAAGCCGATCCACCCCTTTGAGGTCAAGGTCAATGATGAATATCCCATCCGGCTCAACAGACGACTCCCCGGACACGTCGGACCGACGCATCCTGCATATCATAGAACAGTCCTTGAATGTTGCAGAAAGCAAGTAGGCCTTGAGGTACATATCAATGTTCTCAGGACAGAGCTTGGAATGGTCCAATGTACAGTAGACAGAGTGGTAGGAAGCGGCAAAGTCTCGCCACTCTTCCAGAGAAGGGTCCCTGTTAACGCCTCCTAAACCCTTGGCATTCGGGTATGACATGGCGTGTAGTTTGGTAAGCCCTTCGATGTCGAGCGCATCTAATGAACGTTGCAGATTTGATATAGTCTTCAATGCGGGAGTCCGAAGCAATGGAAGTAAAGCTGTCGCCAATGTTTCGTGAACCTCTGTTCCTGCCGACAAGAATTCCACGAGAGAAGAATATGACTGCTAAAATTAAGGGTGAATCGACAAAAACCACTCCATCTACAACAAACGGCACCTCAGACGGTCTTATCATTTTCCCAGACAGGAACACTTTCATGTTGTTCAAAGTGCCGTTGCTTCGCACCCAGCCATTCCAAAGATCGCGAATAGCCTTCCTCATGCATGCTTCATCCCCCGAGTAGAGATCCAGTGGACAGTATTGAGTAGGGACCCCATCTTCGGCCCTGAAGCAAGCGTGTATACAGAACCTACAAGTGGACATCTTCACCTCTGCGGTCTCCTGAGACAAGTGGGCGGGATTGGGTATGAAGCCCCACTTGGGCTAAGTAAATCAATCATGACGGCTGGTGTCTCCGTACAAAAAACTGCAGATCGAACCTTGATCTCGATCGCCAGAACATCTGCACCTCCAATGAGATCCGTAGCCAGAATGCCCTTTTGTCGGGTCTTGTCAATCCTGTCTTTCGCACGTCGCTCCGCGGGGCGGTCGCCATCGCGCAACATCTCGAGCGCTGTTAACCATTCGGCATCCAGGAGCACGACATCCAGTTCGGGAAGAAATTCTGATGGAACGAGAAGTGTAATGATGGTATTCTGGAAGGCGATGATCGGGTCATCTTCCTCGTCGACCCCCTCCGCGTCGTCGAGTAAACTTGTATTCGAGATTTTTCGGAGGCGAAGTACCCTTCCAGTAAAGTGTGGGTGGAAAGGACCTGTGTAGGAGAATACGATCGTCGATCCACCTTCGGACAGATAAGCCCAGTCCTGCGGGCGACTTTGAGCAACGTTCGCCGGAGCCATGTAACTGTTCTATTAGATAAGGAAGCTGGTCAAAGCCAGCACACATCCGACGAACAATGCAGGTCCACACTACAAGAAGAATACGAAAACATCCTTCTTCTTCTCTCCGTCCCTCCTACTAGTCGCCATGCGCTTGCAGACCCCATTGACGACCAAGCATGCGTCCAAACACAGCAGCTCCCCCAAACATCCAGCTCGCGATGCCAAAAGCACTGTTATTTCGAAGAACGAGAACAGGAGGCAGCCGCTGGTGCGTTTCAACGCGTCTGTCCTACCATCCCCGAGTCTCAACGTGAGATTATAGGAACGCGTCAAGTTCCACGGATTTCATGGCTACTACAAGGGACAGAAAGTGAAAGAGCCCACGGAAGTGCGCCCTCCGCCCCTTTGGTTGAAGGACCTCGAATGTATTCGAAAACTAGGTATGTCCACGCGTTCTGAACAGTGGTTTTACATCAGCTCACTGTTGCGGCAGGCACTGGTGCTTATGGGAGCGTCTTGCTCGTCCGCGTACGGCCTAGGCCAGAAGCTCATAGAGGGGATCTGCCAGGTTCTCCATTCGCCCTCAAAGTCCTGAAAAAGATCGACATACAGAACTTTGACAAGGTGTGTCTGCGATACCACTCGATGCAGGCGTCGTTCGACATCTGAATCAACGTAGCATTACCCAGATGATACCGACGCGGAGAGAGAAACCCTGTGCAAGCTTCCGTGGAGCCCCTGGGTGAACGGCGTCGTTGGTGTGTTTCACGACCAGGTCAACCTCTACCTCATGCTCGAATGTATTCCGGCGGGCGTTCTACATGACGTCATCTACCGCCGTGGACCTCTAGATGCGGCGACGGCTCGCTTTTATTATGCCAACATTGTGTGCGCGCTGGACTTCTTACATGCCAATGGCATAGTCCATCGCGACCTCAAACCGGCCAACATCCTCATCAAGCCGGATGGATATGTCTCGCTGGTAGACTTTGGGCTAGCGAAGCCCGAAACTAATTCCCATACCTGGTCGATGGTAGGGACACCGGTCTACATGGCTCCCGAGTTATTTATGAGCCAGTCTGGTATCGGATTTGGGGTGGATTGGTTTTCGAGCGGTATAATATTATACGAAATGGTTACAAAACGTGTGGTAAGTGTCTTCTTTTTGTGGGGATTTCGCGACATGTTCTCAGCTCGCGGCTTTCATCTTCTAGCCGTTCTACGGGAAGGAGGAGGAACATATCTACCTGCGCATCGCCAACAAGAAATACAAGTGGCCCAGAGATATCCGGGTTGGCAAGTCGCTCAAGTCACTGGTTGCGGGCCTACTCACGCACGAAACCGTGGATCGACTGGGGGTCGCAAAGCGAGTTTCGAAACACCCTTGGCTGAGCGGCATCGACTGGAAAAAGATGAACGGACATAGTTACATGGTTCGTTCACCTTCTCTTTCATCTATGGATATGCGTATGATATTCCTTTGCAGGCACCATGGATTCCTGGTGAGGTACACCTCACTCGAACGTGGCAGGACAGACACCTCCCTTCACAGGCGAGAGTTCCAGATCTGGAGCTGGTCGTCCCGCCCGAATATTTGAGGAACGACCGTCGATTACCCCGGAGGAGGAATGTACAAGTAACACCAGACGACTCGACATCGGTTGATAATATTCATGCCGACGACGCAAGTCTAGCCAAAGACCAGTGAGAGGATACTTATTGTTGATGAGTTATGGGCTGTGTAATTCAGTTTGTACAACACTGGAATACAAATTAGCATTTACGGATCTAATCTAAACGTAAATTGGCGGTGTGCAACAAGTTTTGGAAACTTCCGTGAGCCGGACGCGAAATGCTGGCGGACCCATGACCTGATCGTACTAGTTTTACTCCTGGTGCATTCATCTCCGAGGAATCGTTTCATGAAGGTTCCAGAGATCCGGTCGAACTAAATGAATTCCATGGGACTGGCGGCTCCCTGGTATGTCACCGGTTCGAAGAATCGAGAGTCAGCATTTTCTGAGTCAGTTCAGTCGAGAACTATCTCGTGTGCATGTTACTGTGCAATTTGACCACATTGTTGCAAGAAGAGTTTGGAAGCGGCGCTCGAACAGATCTCACAAGGAAACCTCGAACAAAAATTGTAGAGCGAGACCACACTAGCATGAAGGTCACAAGGTGTCCGTGTTCATAACGACGGATCAAATGGGGCAAAAGCCTTCTTGAACAGTTCAACGTCGGCTTTGTCTTCCTCCTCTGAAAGAATACACGTCTTCCAATCCAGCCTGTGCGTGATGTCCAGTAGGGATACCAATACCTGTCTACAAAAATGCCATAAGAGACACGTTTTCGAGGACGACTTTGTTGAAGTAACACGTACCTCCCAAACTGAGCACTGAAGGGAACCTGGTTTTTCATCAGATGAACTAGTTTACGTCCATCCGGAAGGTCGACACGGAAGTAGCTTCGTGCACCGCCAGCACAAGCTTCTAAAGCATCATCGGCATCCTGTTCAAAGTCAACTCCCAATGTACGCCCCTCTTTGAGGAAGGCATTTTCAACTTGGTCTTGCAAAGAGATGGGAACAGGAACAGCTTGAACATGGGCGTGGCCACCTTTTGCGCTCAGCCGAGCGACTTCGTAGAATACAGGCACGGCACCATGTTTAGCGAAGAGTGCTCGGAGAGCATCCTTGTACCTGCGTGACGCCTGATAAGGTGGAGATTCAGTCAAGAATATGGAACCTGCCTCTCCGTTTCGCCCTGGATCGGTGGTGCAATCTCGGAGGGAATTGTGTTATATGTGGGCTGGTGACTGATTGGCACGATAAGAACATGGCCACCCCCCGGGACACGAGTAACGTTGCTGTCGTCTGGGGCGGACTGTGTTGGAATAATCTGCCCCTTCGGGAGCGTCAAGTAGCACTCAGCACCAATCGAGACGATCAGGTGCTTTCTGTTGATGAATCAGAAACGAGGCGGCAGCAACAACCTTCATGGATCCTTACGCTAAGTTCGGATTTGACAAACAGAACCAACACTCCTCCGCTGATTGGACATATAAATGGAAGGGAAACAGGGTGAAAAGATAGAGTGCATACGTCCAATTTCCTTTGGAGGCTTTCTTTTGCCGCCCCGGTCGTGTGACCCATGTTGATTTGCCACTGGGCAATCAGCTATGTAGTGTAATTCACTTCCACAGGCTCGGCACACATATCCTTCGCGTGGTTTTGGGCCTCCGGTGTCCCCTACGGCGTGTTTGGTTGGACAGTCACGGACGAGGTGCCCAGGGACGTTGCAGACCTTGCACACGTATCCTTCTGGCGGTTTCGTTCGTTCAGGACAACTGTCAATGAAATGCTACCTTTCACTTAAGTAGCCTCCCACTTCATATATATCAAAGGCTAACCTCAGTTGATTGACATCGCCTGCACTTGTATCCAACAGGGGGTTTGCCATCTTGTTCACTTGGCATTTCTGCAGATAATAATGAAGGGAGGCAAAAAACAGGGGCAATATGAAGACAAACCTGGTTTAGGACGCTTCACAGGATGGCGGATATTACCGAAGATGAAGTTTTCCCCATCAGCGTTATCACGACCTCGTTTCGGCTGATGAACAGCAACCTCGGAGAATGGATTTTTTGTAATATTGCTTGGCCGTTGCGTCGTGGTTGCAGATGGCGCGATAGAGAAAGCGTAAAACCACTGAGGAAGTATGAATTACTTTAGATGACCTGCAAGCTAGGACGAACCCTCTGTCTCTGCCCAGTATGATCTTCTCCACCAAATGCACCGAGGCTTATGAAACGAGAAATCCTTCCAGACTCGTCATCCCAGGCAAAGGGTTCACGTTCCCAGAACTTGGAGGAGGGCCCGGCGCGGGCAGCGAAATGATATCTCGGCTTTATTTTTCGAATAATTTTATCAAGAGGCGGAGAACCAGGATGTTCGTGCTCAAGGAAAGGAGAAGAGCTGTTTGATGTAACGGAAGTCGGCCAGTCATTGGTGATAAAGATGTCGATGAGCTGTGAATTTGATGCGGCGTCACGAATTGCGGCAAGCGATCCATAATTGTGTCCCGCCCCTACGTTCGGCGACTTGTTCATTGTATTCGAGAGGAGCCGTTCCACCGTATGTGTGGTATAGAAGGGTGAGGAAAACCCCTAAAAGTACTACATCAGCGCGCCAGGTTGCATGGAAACGGTGGGTACGGACTGGAGGGCCGTCGGAAGAATCGTAAATACCAGGGTTGTATATGCCACCAAGACAGGCAATTTTCAGACCATGCGGAGTGGAGATGATCCCAGACTTGTCTATTCAAGATTAGAGCCTGGCTGTAAAATTTCTGGGTGCAGTGAGGGGCTTACTTAGAAGAAAAACATCTTTAGACAGCTGTCCGCCCGTTCGAGCGTATTGCTCTATGACACGTTCTGGGAGTGGGTTATGTCCCTGCATGATATAGCATCTCAAGGGAGCTATGATGCTACATAATCAGGTCAGACGTTTTACAAGCATGCAGGAACCATACCTTCGAGGGACCCGTTCAACAACTCGGTAATCTGGTCCTGACCGTCGCCTCCCGTGTTGTGTTCTTGAAGCGGACCGAAAAAGTCGCCCAGACAAAGGACGCAATCAAACTTGCCATGTTTCGCGTCAATGGCTCGAATTTTAGAAAAGAGATTGTGTATAGAACCACAAGCAGAGCCGACAGTCAGACTGGAGTGTTACTGTTATTTCTCTGCACTGCGCACGGAGCGGAAAAGCCTACATTTTCACTGGGGTAGTGCGTTGAGAGTCTGTCGAGGAGGATGCCATGATGCAAGCTATGACCTGAACTTTGATGCATGCTGACATAAACTAGTTACCCTTCTTCGCAAACGCACACATATGGATTCACTCGAGGACGAGATCATATCTATCCTGTATATCGCTCGAGAAATTTCAGGTCATCGAGATTTTGCAAGTCTGCAAGTGAACCGCGGCTCATACAGCGTCTAGTGTACAAAATCCCTCCGCTTAAGGCGAATGAAGGCCATCGCGCCAATGACTGGGGAGATCTCGCAAATCCGCTGTGGAAGGGGAGGTTGCGCATCATTGAGAAGGCTGGAAATGCTGTTCTCCTCTTCGAAGATTCGCAGACTGGTAAGCCAGTCGTTGAGTGAATAGAATCACGATCAATTCATTTACATATGGCCCCGATCGTAGGCGAGCGTAAGTGCACTCAAGCTTGAGGGATATACCTAGCTCAGCTCCTCCGCAGTGTTTGCTCGCGCTGAATACGACCCAATGAAGCCATCCGTCGACGCTGTGCTAGACTCATCCCGTTACTTTGTCGTGAAGGTGGAAGACGCCGGAAAGAAGGCATATATTGGCATGGGGTTTGCGGAACGCACGGACAGCTTTGATTTCAGTGAGTGAGCGAGAAACACTCATGAGCTTTGGTTTCGCTCAAAGCATTGCACCAGACGTTGCTTTGCAAGACTTTACAAAGTGCGTTGTGAAATAAAACATCACCTTCAGTCGGACGCTCACAGCTGGGGAATTCTAGACGTGCCAAGGCAGCACTGAATCCACCTAGTCCCAGTGCGGACGCGCCGTCTTCTCTACAGAGTCCGCACATACCCCCGGGACCCAAGAAGGACTATTCTTTGAAGGAAGGACAGACCTTTTCGATCTCAATCCCAGGGAAGAGTACCAAACCAAAAGGCACTTCGCTCCTGGGATCGTCTTCCGGTACTGGAAATACGACTGGTAGTGGTGGTGGCAGGATTCCTCTCTTACCACCTCCCCCTACTAGGAAAGGGTGACATTCGGGTGCCATCGTAATATACGATTATGTAATATTATCCGAATGGATTGGTCACATCGGGGCTGACCGCATTCTTGTCGTGGACTACCATCACCTCCTCCCGGGAAGCTCACTCAGATGCTGTCAAGAATACCCCCAACCACCACCGCAAATTTGACTAGACGTTCCGTCAGATGGGCAACAGTTGGCGCACGAAGAGGGCTAGTTCAGCCCTCAGGCGCGG
The DNA here is from genome assembly GCA_038089755.1 of Leccinellum rugosiceps. Lineage (NCBI taxonomy): Eukaryota > Fungi > Basidiomycota > Agaricomycetes > Boletales > Boletaceae > Leccinellum > Leccinellum rugosiceps. Next base: position 101,883 of record JBBPLL010000013.1, on the reverse strand, counting down.
ACAGAGCAAGAATAGTCGACGTCCCTCCTTCATATAAGGAAGGTCATTTCGCACCTCGTCCAGGTTCGCATTTCCTTGCATCGTCTTGTTTCCCGTTGTATCAACTTATATGCAGACATGCTTGGGTTTATGCTCGCGAATCCTGCCCGTGAGAACGCTGCGACACAGAAGAGGCCCATCTATCTTGACATGCAGGTGAGCGGAAGGAACCGGGGAAGCAGTTGTATCCTTTCTCACTCCAGTTAGGCCACTACCCCTGTTGATCCCAGGGTTCTTGATGCGATGCTGCCCTATCTCACCGACCAGTATGGTAATCCTCACAGTCGCACCCATGCGTACGGATGGGAAGCTGAACGGGCGGTCGAGGAAGCACGCAAAGTAAGTCGGGTCGTCCAACGCGTATAACATTATCTCATCGTTGGCTTTAGCATGTTGCAGACCTCGTTGGTGCCGAGCCCAAAGACATTGTCTTCACTTCCGGAGCCACGGAGAGTAACAACATGTCCATCAAAGGGGTGGCTAGGTTTAACAAAGAGAAGAAAAGGCACATCATCACCACCCAAACTGTGAGTTCCTGAGTGCTTGTTGTATGTGAAATATTATGTATATCTTCTCCCAGGAGCACAAATGTGTGCTGGATTCCTGCAGAAAACTCGGCGAAGAAGGATTCGACATCACGTATCTACCTGTACGGTCGAACGGCGTCGTCGACCTGGAGGCCCTCGAGGCTGCCATCCGTCCGGACACTTCACTGGTTTCCATCATGACGGTAAACAATGAAACTGGTGTCATTCAGCCGATGAAGGAGATTGGAGAAATCATCAGGAAGCACCGCGGTGTGTATCTTCACACAGATGCAGCACAAGCTATTGGAAAAGTCCCCGTTGATGTCAACGAGGCCAACATTGACCTAATGAGCATTTCTGGTCACAAAATCTATGGCCCGAAGGGCGTTGGCGCTGCTTATGTCAGGCGACGACCCCGAGTCCGGCTCGAACCAATCTTGAGCGGAGGTGGACAAGAACGGGGGTTGCGGAGTGGCACGTTACCTGCAGCACTTGCAGTCGGGATAGGTGAAGCGGCACGGATAGCAAAACTGGAAATGACGGTGAGCACATTTCTCTTTCAGTGAAAGATGATAATCGCACAATCGCCTTTGGCATAATCAAGCGGCCGTTGCCGGCTTGGTAATGACTTTGTGTGCAGGGGTACTGACCATTACCTCCTTGAATGCTATATGGTTTTGCTCTTATACTTACCCGCAAGCCCATAGAGAGACCATGCCAGAATAACACAATTAGCGGACCGTCTGTTATATGGAATCAATTCTCAAGTCGAGCATGTCGTCCGTAACGGAGACGTTAATGGTTATCCCGGTTGCATCAACCTATCGTTTTCGTATGTAGAGGGGGAGAGCCTGTTGATGGCCCTGAAAGTGAGTGCCTTTCTTTCGTGTTACTTCGGGAAACTACAGCGTAAGCAGGACATCGCCTTGTCGTCCGGTAGTGCTTGTACTTCAGCATCATTGGAACCATCCTACGTGCTTCGTGCGCTGGGTACGTACACTCAGATCACCATCATACTTTTTATCGATGTTCGGTTTTCAGGGGCGGCTGAAGACATGGCACACTCTTCGCTGCGATTCGGTATTGGGCGATTCACCACTGAAGCAGAAATCGACTTTGTGGTCAGCCATATTGTTCGTGTTGTGAACCGCCTTCGCGACATGAGGTTCGCAGTTTCTTCTGCTCCATCTGAGCTTTCACTGATGTGTCTTAGTCCGCTGTGGGAGATGGTGCAAGAGGGTATCGACATAAACTCAATCAACTGGTCGCAACATTGATATCATCGGGGATGGGGTCTTTGTGGAGTTGTCGAGATTAATTTTTTGAATCTTATTATAAGTACATACTTGTTTTGGCATGAGCGGTGTGCGGGGTTCCGGCCATAATGTGCACGGGCCCTTAAAGTCAGTGAATTCGAACTCAGCTAAAATTCGAACTTGTCTTTTTCAAACCTTTACCATCATGGCTAGACGCCTCTATCTTGGTAGTAAGTCCGCCCAATGTGACTGAAGCCATGCAGGGTATATACAAGTGTTCATTCAACAGGACTTCCCCCGGACGCTCGTTCAGATGATGTTGCAAAATTCTTCGACGGCTACGGTCGTATCGTGGATTGCCGTGTCATGACTGGTGATTTTTGTTTCTCTGTCACATGTTCATAAATAACACCAATCATCAGGTTTTGGTTTCGTCGAGTTCGAAAATTCAAAGGTGGGATTTGGGTTCGTCTGTTCGGTTTACGCAGGCCAACTAAGCTTGCCTAAGGATGCCGAAGATGCTGTGAACCATTTCAACGGTAAAATGTTCATGGGTGCCAAGTGAGTTTCATCTCCGATCGTTGTACGCGACCATTTCATCACCACAACTAGCATTGTGGTCGAGTTTGCCAAGGAGGGTCGACCTCGTCGGGACGTGTACGAAAGTGACCGAAGCTCATATGGGTATACTGCATCCGATGGATGTCTTGCTGTCAACCCTCATTTCCGTTTTCAGTGCTCGCTCCCGAAGACCTCCGGGCATCAGGTTAATCGTATCTGGCATCTCCCGCGACACGAGCTGGCAGGTAAGTACGGAATGAATCGGTAGCCGTTGGACCTGCATTGATGGCACATGGCTCGTCGTGCATGATGATTCCTTGTTATAACTTGGCAATGTTCGTTCCTAGGACCTCAAGGATTTTGGTCGCGAGGCGGGTAGTGTTTCATTTGCGGATATTGATCGCGAGTCTCCTGGTGAAGGGTACGCCAAGCTATTCCTGTCCCTTCCTGTCTCATCCGGTCAATATTTAGTGTTCTTGAGTACCTGTCTCGTGATGACGCCGACCGTGCTGTGAAATACTTGGATGGTAAGGATCTGCGTGGAAGGCCGGTCAGAGTCGCATATGACGACACGGTTTGTGTTCATCAGGTCAGTTTTGATTGGCTTAAGTTGTTGACATCGGTGATTGTAGCGTGGTGGACCCGACAATTACCGACGGGATGATCGTCGCGAAGAACGTCCCGCCCGTGACGACCGCCACAGAGAAGAACGGCCTTACCGTCGCGAACGATCAAGGTCGCCTGCTCGCCGTGCTGATTACGATGATCGTCGCCCCAGGTCTCCACCTCCAGGCAGGAGGGATTATGAGGAGAGAAAACCTGCAGGGTACGACGATTACCGGCGGGGGGAATATGATGATGACCGCCGAGTCCCTGATTATTATTATGACCGTCGCAGGGATGACCACGACAACAGGCGACGTGACGATCGTGGAGGCAGGCGCGATGAAAGGGACGATCGGTTCGACGATAGGGCTATGAGGCATTCCAATGGCGACGGTGGATGGGCGCGTTAAAGGACATATGGTCGTCGGTCGTGGCTGCACCAAACGGCCCCCATGCGTTGTCTCGCAATTTCGTTTAGGAAATGGTCAACTGGAGCTTTCCTGTGGCATGTTATGGGACAAACCGAACAGCTGTACTTACTCGTGGAAACCCGTTGGTCCGTATTATCCCGCCATTCGGATAAGGCCGCTCGTCCGGATTTGGGGACCCTCTTCGATTGGAAGTTACATCCTGCGATGTCCTGAGTTCTAGACGCGGTTCTACGTCCACGTTCTTTTGCGCCCCTGGTCCGGTTTTACGCGATGCCACTGGCGCGGAACAAACCACTTAGAGACGTCGACGGACTCGACCTATTCTTGGGTATACCAGGGGATCCGTTCTCGGCAGCACCTCCCGTATAGCCAAGGTACACCTGTCCAGGAGCTGGGCTGCGCTACCTGTATAATGAACGAGCGCCTCCGCGGGTTGACGTGACTATTGGCATCCTGTGTCTCGGTTCTCCGATTGGGATGGCAACCAGTATACACTATTTATATTATTCTTGCATATGAACCACTAAATGTGTTCCCTCTTCAATTCCATACCATTCTAAATCGTGTCCGTCGTTGTCCAATGGAACATAGCCATCGCGTAACTTCAACCATACTTGTATTGCCTCACGCCTTGGGGAACGAGAAATCTTGAGGGACTTCATGAGTTTCAGTCGAAAGACGCTCAGCTTCATAGTTTTCAATACTTTGAGTGAAATGGGTGGCCCAGTTGTCTCTATCGGCTCGTGAAAGTTTGCAGGGATTTTGGCAGAGCGCTGAACAACAACATCTGTGAACGTTTAGTACCTCTTTCGATTACCGAACACCTGAGCAGTCACTTATGAGATACTTGCTGAGTCTATTTTCGGACTTGCTTTGAACTGATGACTCGACGGGACGTCCATGCTCTAAGTAATCCGTCACCGGCCGGCACCAAGGATTATCTAACTTACTATTACAAAGCGCAATCCATTGAGGGTGTACCTGTGCTTTCTCGTGGTCATCCCCGGGAATGTGTTTCGAAACAAATGAAAGATAAAATAGTTCGCAGTCAGTGCGCTCCCGGGCTGAGATCTAAACGATTGAGTATTAGAGTGTGAATAGACAGATTCTGGTCAACGTCGTACAGCAGTTGAATCCAGGCCTAGTAAAGAAGGAATTCTTGCTATAATGAATTGTCGAGCATGACCATCTGGTGGCGTGCACCGCAATTGTTGAGAGTCATGAATCATGAGTAATGTCCATTCCTTTCACCTTCTTCGGTCAACGGATTACCGATCATGCGTAAGGAGGCGAGATCGGGGCACCATTCATGTATTGCATCTACGGATTGCCATTGCCTCAGATCATTCCTTGATAATACAAGGTCTCTGATGCCATGAAGCGGGGATGGTGCCCCGCCAAGAGGCGGGATAGATCGAATGCCATTGTCGGACAGAATTAACCGTTGGAGACTGTGACAGTGTCAGGGCGATCAAAGAGTAATCACTGCAAACGTACGTGGTGAATTCACGTAGTGAATCAGTTGATTGTACCCAGTCGTTCAGGAGATTGCCTTCAAAATTAAGGGAGACGAGTTCTGGGGCAACAGCCGTCCGAGCACTCAGTGATTGGAGATTGTTGTGACCTAGTTCGACAGACCGTAAGCTCGTCATGAACCTCGAAACTTCCCTGAACTCCGCCCAGGAGATGAGTGTGCTATTTAGCTCAAGCTCCTGAAGTTGCGAAAATGCTTGGACTGGAAACGCATCCTCCTGGGGTGGTGGCAGAAGACGGCTTCGGCTGTTTCTTTCGTGAACCAATTAGTTCTCGTTCGCCGGATTAAACACCTACTTCAAGGCTAGTCTTCTCAACTGAGGCAGTTCGACAGTTATACTTGCTATAGCCTCCCAGGTAGCTAGTAAACTCGCAGACAAGTCAAGACCGCAGATATCTTTCTGATGCTTCAGAAATGCGACGCAAGAAAATGGTCACTGGTCTCACTCGGACAAGTTGCGAGAATGCTGCCTTGAGTGTCACCGATTGCCACCAGTTCGCGGTCGAGACTCGCCTCTCTAAGACGTCCCAGATTGCCAAGGTTTCGTCTGACTCTATCAAGACCGACAGCTTCCACCTCTATAACGCCATTGGAGGAACCAAGAACGATCTTTTCGAGAGTAGCCGGGCCGTGCTCGGCTTCAACATACTTCATCTTGAGGGCGGTCAAGAACGAGCGCCCGAAATACAAGGGAGCCGATGGGCGAATGAAAGATCCAGCGTTTGGTATGCTTCCGATGGAATCGATTGCATCGGTAGAAGGCACCAGGAAAAGAAGGCATACCAGCAGTTGAAGTAGCGTTTCCCATCCTTGATGCCGTCGTGTCGACCACGAGTGGGGTCATCCCATTCCACGCCATACCATAGGCCATCCGTGCCTAAGACATGCCCGACATATCTAATTGTACCAAAATGGCCAGAGGATGACTGGAACCTAGTTCCTATAGTTATGACGGAATCCTTTGGGGACATGGTAACTTGGTGCCAGTGAGAACGTGCTATTTATGTAATCATTGACTCAAATTTTGCGGAACCCCGCAGGCTCTCTCCGAAGTTACTTAGGTTCCGACTAGGCTTACCAGGTCACTGGATTTCTCCACACATCCGCAGTATGCTAGTTACTGCAATTGCAAGGATGTCGCGTAACGGTTCATCGGTAGCACTCCGCAGAACTCGCGCAGTTACTACCCACATGTCTACGAGTGCTGCTGCTTCCCCACTCGATCAGGTGAGGACTTTTGCATACCCTGGGCGGCTACGCTTCCTGACTCAACCACATTCATCCCAGCCAGTTCTCTTTCAGTCAAATGGAAGCGCTCGCACCTACGTGCTCAATAGAGCTAACAAACTCAATGCGCTCAATAGCGAAATGGTCAATTCACTGCGACCCCAACTCGACGTCAGTCTGTCAAGTCCTCTTGCTGTTCGGTGTTGTTTATGGTTGTGTAGACATGGTCCAAGTCAGACCTTTGTCGCATGATCATCGGAACAGGGCAAGGCCGGGCTTTTTGCGCCGGAGGAGACGTGGAGAGTGAGTATTTCCAGCAAACAGGCATGTGCAAGTGGCTTCACGGACTGTAGCTGTTCTGAAGAACTCGCTTGAAGAGGCTACCCGTCCAATGGCGATACAGTTTTTCAAGGACGAGTAAGCATGGGTATCGCGAAAGCTGTGCCAACGCCTGATCCACTGCACAGATTTGAGTTGGTTTTCGTATTGTCCCAGCTACCAAAGCCGTATGTGGCTGTTCTCGACGGGTTCACTAGTATGTCGTGCGATTTGATGTCATATTTATCCTCTGATGTCAATGATGTCAATTTTAATATCAGTGGGGGGCGGCGTTGGCCTTAGCATTGGCGCACCCTTCAGGGTAGCGACGGAGAAGACAATGTTTGCCATGCCGGAAACCAAGATTGGATTCTGTCCAGATGTGGGGGCAAGCTTCTTCTTGTCCAGGTTAGATGGTGAGCTAGGCACGTACCTTGCCTTGACATCGGCAATACTGGCTGGCAGAGAGGTTTTGTAAGTTCAATACATTAAGCATGACTTGAAGCTATTACTCACATCTTTCGCAGTGATCTTGGCCTTGCGACGCATTATGTTCCCTCACGGACTATTCCTAGTCTCATGGCTCATCTAGCTGAATACGAAAATCCTTCTTTCACTCAAGTTAACTGCGCGATCGAAGAACTGCACAACGAACGTCAGCCGGATGAACTGCCTGGGAAATTGCTGGGTGTTGTCCGTAATGCTCTGGACTCCGCTTTCCGACACGATACCGTGGAAAATATACTGGAAACTCTAGCGAAACTCTCAAGTTCCCCAGATACCCGTGTCAATGAATGGGCAAAGGAAACCCTGGAGGTTCTTCACACGCGCAGCCCCACGAGTCTTAAAGTGGCACTTGCTGCCATTCGCCGTGGAGGGCATATGTCATTGCGAGATGCTTTGCAGATGGAAATGGGAATCGCGACGGCATACTGCGTGAGTCTTATCTACAGCTCGAAAATGATTGATCGATGTAAACATCTTGCAGAACGGTGCCAGTCCGGATTTCTGCACAGGCATAAGCGCAGTGTTGATAGACAAGACACGAGGACGGCCGATTTGGTCCCCCGAGAAAATTGACCATGTTTCACCTGAGATCCTGGACCGGTTTTTCTCGAACGACTCCCCCTATCGATCTCAAATGCCGCAGCTATCGTTTCCCGACACATCCGCGGAATACGTCGGCTCAATGGCCTTCGCACTACCGTCCGAGTCCAAGATAGTAGAAATGATTAAGTCGCTGTGTAAGGATCGACCTGTTTCGCTTTCAGGGTTACTTTCAGATATGGAGCCCTTGATCAAGGAGAAAGCTGGTACTAAAGACAAGGTTCTCGACGTTGTGTACCGCACATGTCAGGTCGTGGACGATCGAGGGGTAACAAGTGTGGCATGGAAAGACGTCTGAGTGGCGGTGGCAGAGTAAGATTTGGCATCTAGAAAACTCTCGCTGTGCAGTTTTCTCGAAATTGAATTTACGACCTCGGTGTTACAAGTGTTGTTTGTCCAGTCGGCGATAGGTACAAGGCGGTGGATGAAAGCCGACTGTTATTCTAGCGCGGTATGGAATTCATACGTCCAGCTTGCATCCGACTAAGGTTGGAATTTGCCGGTATGATTGATGCGGCGACGGTGGCGCTGAATGATGAAGTTATTGCCCAGCCTGTCGGAGGGAACTGCCTCTCCGGCTGGCCAGGTTAGGCTGTTAACGTTGCGACCTTGTTCTAACCTTGATCGACACAATGCTAATACTGTGCGTGCTGAACAGGACGTTGCCGACAAGACGACTGATCGGATGAAAGCCTCTCGCCTAGCCAACGAGATCTCTGCAGTGGATGCAGAGTACAAGCGCGGCGGTTCTGCAAACGTGTGCCAGTGGAATGGAGTACAATGTATGATATTGTGGTCATCTCGCCGTGGCCTGGGTAAGAGCGAGTCCACGGGGGTCGCTAGCGAATTACGCGTCCGAATTGCACCTCAGTCTAATTCGCACAGCCTACTATACGCGGGGACTCAAGTCGGCGCACACAGTGAGAATCCGCCGGAACCACAAATAACAACTGTCAGCGTCGCACACAGCAACTCGTCCAGACCATGCTGGTCCTGTGGACGTACACCAATTAGTTGGTGGTGACAAGACCATAACTAACACCTGCTCTCCTACATTCTCACAAGACAGCAACTGCGCGGGAGTAGATCTCAACCTCCCACGTGGTAGCCGCAGGCCTTCAACTGGCTGCGCTATGCCACCATCGCCGACGGTGATGTTTGACTGATATCTCATTTGGGCTTGATTGGCGATGGAGACTAGCACAGTCTGCAATTACACGAGCGCCCGCCACTCGGCTTGTCCATTGCAAGGTCCAAAAATAGCTAGAGTGCAAGCGTCGCATCCCGGGTGCACAAATGTGCGAGGGAAATGACTCGACCCCACAAGCACAGTCAGAATTACGGGGATGACTCGTTCCTGGCCGACCGCTGACGAGTTGGTTCGGAACTGGATAGATGACTCGACTTTCTGGCTCAAGCACAGACAACGGCACGGCCAATCGCTGATTCCTGATCGAGGAAAATTCACAGAGACCGGACACCTTAATCGGATCCCACGGAATTAATTCACAGAATGATGCCGTTTGAGCCAAGCAGCCACTGCAAGCTCTGTGACTGGGTTACCTTGCTGATGTGATCTATTGCTAGACTTGCAGTGGTATGTGCTGTATAAAAGGAATGAGTATCTGCTGGCATTTATTGCAATATCAATCGTCACCTCCTCTCAACAATCTTCATGTATCCAACTTTCGACCTACTGCCGTCGCCCATCCGCATAGTCAATGATGTATTATGGGTCATGCAGTCCCTGCGATCCAGCGGACGCGCAACGCCTGATACGCGTCCCACTCCTGCCGACTTCGACGTAAACCTCCAAACCAACACTGGTTTCTTCCCCCCGCGGCCACTCCCTAAACTCCCTAAACCTTTCGACGCGTGGGAGGATGCTCTATCACAAGCACAAGACGTGTTGAAACTTGGAGAGGACTTGCCTGAAGACCATGCTACAGAAAGAGCTGTAGGTGAGCGATGGAGGTGCCAAATACGTTCAGTATGTCTTGAAGTTGTATCTTGGTGTGGTGTAAGTGCTGATCAGAAAAACAAGCTTCCAACACTTAGCACAGAGTCGCTCCATGAGAACCCACAGCTCCTCCGCCGCGCTCACAAAGTTCTGGCATTTCTCGTGCACTTCTACACCCATTCAATCCCCCCAGACAGCATCGATGGATCTATATTGGTTCCGAAGTCTTTAGCACTTCCTCTGATGGCTGTCTCGCGCGTCCTAAAAATGGCTCCAATCCTTACGTTCGCGGACACCGTTCTTTGGAACTGGGAACTCGTCGATCCCAGGCTACCTGTCACGATTGAAAACATGCGATTTGGTCAGGAGCTATTCTCAGGGACAGAGGATGAGCGGAATTTCTACTTCGGATCAGCTAGAGTGGAGATGATTGGCGTGCAAATGCTCCACATCTTCAACGACTACCACAGCCTCCCAAACGTCTCGGACTTGACTTCCATTAGCACAATCAACAAGCTCCTTTCTCGGCTCACCACCATCATCCAAGAGATCGACGCCAATGTACAGTCCATGCGCCAGATAGTTGATCCCCACGTCTTCTATTGGGAGGTTCGTCCTTGGTGGAATGGAAGTGCAAGCAGCCCATCCGCAGCGGCATGGATATACGAAGGAGTCGATGACATGTCAAACCTTGATCTTGACGGCCCATCTGCTGGGCAAAGCAGCGTCATGCACGCAGTCGACCTCTTTCTTGACATCGACCACAAGCTTCGACAACGGCGATACCCTGCGCCGTCGGACGCGAACAAAAAGGCAGATCACGGGTTTATGGAACGCATGCGAAGATATATGCCGGGAAAACACAGAGACTATCTGGAGTATATTGCTGAGTATCGCCCCGTTAGGGAGGTCGCTCAAAGTATACCAGCAGTCAGGGAGGCATACAATGGTGCTGTTGCAGCTTTGAGGCTGCTCAGGGATGCTCACATGCGCATTGCATGCCTGTACATCGTAACGATGTCGCGGTGTACGAAACCACCTGTGGGTTGCCCCATGTTTGCGATGGCGCAGAGAATGGAGAGGGAGGCGGCCAGGTCTGGACCCGCGACCGGAACTGGAGGGACCGAGCTTTCCCTTTTGCTCAAGGCCGGGAGAGATGCGACTACACGGGCGATGCTGAAGAATTGACATGAGAAGGAAATTATTTAATAGGCATACTCACCACCACTAATTAATGTATCCACCACACTACTCCCATTCCACACAGATTCCAACGGACATATTTATTAACCTATTCTTGTGTAGCAACTAGCATAGTACTCACCATTTTGTGTTACTTGGCCAATGGCCCCCAGCGCGTACCCCAGTATCTATTTCTGTAGCCTATCAGTTCTTGGAACAATCGTTCACATTCAACTTGTCTTCCCACAATCTTCCCGCCCGTTGTTGAGTCCCGTCACAAAATGTCACACATGATTTGTTACATCTTGCCTCCTATATGCATCGGGATTCCACGTTAACTTATAATTAAGCTTCGACCTGGTGGCCAAAATTCTAGAGTGGGTGTATAATCACTCTGGAAGGGACCAACGAATGATTACTGGTAGATTACTACGAACCCGTTCAAGTAGTACCAACCTCTACAAGTGACACGGCAATAAATGCGTCACCGACTCGGAGTGCTTAACTCATTAGAATAAAATCAATACTAACCACACACGGCAGCATTCAATTTCGAAATTCTTGAGGTATGAAGTCCCCAGCTGTGCTTTATCACTTATGCGGATGCATATCATAGATTCAATGTGAATGGATAGGTGCTACAAATATAACGACGCAATGATAACAATAATGGTGCAAACAAGAGTCGACAGTCACTATGGCGGATCTAGCGGGTAATGGTATGCCTTTCTGAATATCTCCCAAACAAAACCTAAACCCCCTAAGACTTTATCGAGAGTTTTCCGAGCAGCTGGTGGAATATTTATTTGAATACTTGACCACTTGAATGGAAATGCAGGGATAGGGATCAGGGAGTTTTCATCGGGACGCAGAGAAGGGGATGGTGTGGGTATTAAAGGGAACGTAGCCGTGTCGGTCTGAGATCTATCACCGGAACGTGAACTCGAGGTAGAAGGCGTCGGGTCAGGGGGTATCGTTGGAATGATCGACGCGGACGATGTGGTTGCTATTCGATTGGTTGCAGCATCAGCCTCTATTGCTGTGCTCGGCGATGGTACCAGTATCGTCGTTGTGACGAACACCGTCTCTGTTGAGACAGCTGGGATCTTGTCGTGATCAAGGTTGCGAACAGCACTGAGTTGATCAAGGGACTGCTGCACATATTTGACCTCGGTGCCCAGATTGATCAAAAACATAAGAATAAAAACGGCGGGAAAGCCCCAAAGGAAAATAAGCTTTCCCAGAGATAGGCATCCCATGCGGACACGGGAATTGTGCCGATCATCAACTAGAGACAGTGTTGGAGTAAAAAAATGATCCAACGAGTAGTGCAAGAGTCTGTAACCGTCTGGAGACTTTTGCTGGTATGTAAAATTTGATCGTAAAGTCACTGTCCCTGGATCGCAGTTGAGTGGACATGATCCCTGAGCAACAAACTGAACACATACTGGAATTGGTTTCCACTGCCACTTCCAGTCGACCGACAGGGAGGGCAAAAGTTGGAATTAATATATGGAAGTTTTCCCTTCCTTTGGCCCTCGCCTTCCAGTCCTTGGAATCCCCAACAATGTTGTTGACCACGTAGTCTACTGTGACCAAGCCTCCTTGGTCACCAGCATAAACCTGTACCCATGTGATCCAGTGATTCCGAGTCTGTTCGTCGTAGCATGATACTAGGTCCATCATAGGTTTCTTATCTTCCTCAGAAAGTACGCTTGCTTCGAAGCGTACTGGAACGCCATCGACGCTCACGCTGATAATGTCAACCTGATATCGAGATACCCTGTCTTCAGATAGCAAGGATGGTACTCGGGCAAGGCCGAATTCGAGCTTATCTGAACCTGTATCAAGGGGGGCATGCAAATGGACGCGAACGGCGTGGGCGTTTGCATAACTGTCTCCATTGAGAAGCAACGGCGTCGCAATCACGTTAACAGAAGAGATCATGAGTGGCCCATTACGTTTCCGCTTTATCAATCCGCCGTGGGCGGGAGGCAATGACAAAGGATTGAGTGCAGGTTTGTTTCCGTTTAGGGGACTATGCCGAGGTGAGAGCCGGGGATTATCTGTGGTATATTCTGCGCCACGTTGCAAGATAGCTGTACGCGAGATAGGACGAAGCGCTATTCGTGCACCATCGTTACCGCATCGGTTTATTGCATTACGTTGCAACACTGTTTTCCTTGTCTGAGCATCTCGTACATCGCCAGAAATGTAGTAGACTTCGACAGTGCCACCTTCGCTTTCATTTCTAATGATCGTTGAAACTGTTTCAGAGTCGGCGGCAAGGACGCAAAAGCGCGGCAACACGATAGGGTTGATGTCCAGGTCACTATCCGACTGATGCATGTCCGCGATGTGAGAATGGTGTCGCGAGAGGACAAGAATAATTCCCGTGATAGAGAACGTGAAGATGTTTTTTGAGGGTGGGTTTATATCGTTCATGTTGATATGTATTGTGATAGGGACTGCGGGTGGTCGACCTGAAGCAACAGCATCCGAGAAGGCACGGCTGCGCCCCTCGGACATGGGGGGGAAGGAGCTGACAGAAGAAAGCGTGACGGAGGGCGTCAAAGAGGTCGGAGAATTTTCAAACGAGTAGTCGGGTAGGTGGTCATTGGGTAACGGAGCGCGCAATAGAGAGGATGTTGAAGAGAAAGAGTCCTGTCGAGTAGTCATCGGAAGGGCATACGGTGCATTATTGGTGGACATGCCAGCGGGAAACTCCAGCGAGGGTTGTCTGGATATGGGCGTAGAAGGTGGACCAACATCGAAACCGGTGTAACCAGTACCACCAGTGACAACCCACCCCGCATTGTCGTCACCAGGAGGCCAAACAACATCGGAGCCCTTGACCTCAAGTCCAATATCCATACCGAGCATTGTGGCCACGCCAGGGAACCAGATGCCTTTGCACGTTCCCTTGTATTCTAAGCGCATCAGGATGCCCTCTCGATTGTTTGACGAATCCTTAGCCTTGCCCAACACCGCAGTGGTCATTTCACCTTTGGCTTCCTTAACGCCGACACGTCGCCGGCCATCATTGCTGCTAACGTTTTTGGTAGGTTGTGCCCAGCGTACGCGCAGGCGTTCCGTTGATGGAAATGACCCTTGTATAATGATGCCCCCAGAAGGTCCATCAGTATACGACGAAGAGTCAGACGACTCATCATCTGCCATATCAGCAGATGATCCCGAGCGAGAAGTAACCCGTGTGACATGAGGTTCAGAGGCTAACTCCCAAGCCCCAGGATCTTCATCTGCAGAGGAAAGGGAGGCCATAGATGAAGAAGTACTTGCTGTGCTTGGCGGGTATATGCGCAATTTGACGCTATTAGAGAGGCACCTTGGGACAGGAATAGTAATCTAGGAGGCTGTTTTACCGCTGCACATAAGAAAATCATGAACGTTACCTACCAGAAAAGGTGCTTTCGGAGGGCGTGAGGTGAATGGGATCCAGAGTTCTATTGCAACCATAAAATGCAAGCTGTTTCGCTCGCCAATAGAAGCTCGTCTCTTCGGCGTGGCAGAAAAGGCCGAGACACGCAAAGCGCTGTCTCCACCATTAAATCTAGGAGGAAACTCCTTTGGAAGAATATAAGAGATGTTATATCCGCTGACAATGATATGCCCAATATATTTTTCATCCAGCGGGAGCATATTAGGGCTGGGGGATGATGCGGTTGAAGAGGAAGTACGGCTGGAGGACATGGGGGGAGCTGACACGCCGAAAATCGAGAGATAGGACTTTTGTGAGACCGAGGGCAGATGCAGAGCGCGGGCCGCATTGCTAAGGAAGGGCAAGGAAGCGGAGGAAAAGTTGTAGGGGGCAGAGTGGATGTCCAAAGGATGCACCTGAGCCGAAAGCAATTTCAGGTTTTCCTCTGCCGTGTATTGTTATGATGATCGAGGAGGGGGTGCAAGATATGGTCGCACCTGGAAATAGTGGGATGGTTGAGCCCGGAGAAACGCTGTCTGTAGGGATGGAGAGCTACGACAGCGGTCAGGGGAAACGAGGAGCTGTGAGACAAAGCGATCGCACCTTGAGATACATTCTGATAGTGGCACCGTCATGGCCTTGTTTTACCTTGCCGTCAAGAGCAAGGCGAGCTACAACATTGAGTTTTGCTTGGGGTATGGTAGTGGAGTGGGATGAGCCAGCAACGGAGAGCGGGGGGCTCGGAGCGCGTTTGTGACGTGGTTGTGGTGTAGTGTTGGACATGGGAGGGAGAGATCAACGACGCGGTTGTGGACAAAAAGCGGGGCAACTAAGTTTGGCGCGTAGTATACGCGTTGGCACGTGAGAGGGACTCGCTCTGATTGGCAGCGTCGGCTTTTCCGGTACCCTTGCAGTTAACTTAACGGCCAGTAATATCAACACCACTGCACACGGCAGTGCTCGACGCTCAGCGCCCGGCGTTCAACGTAACCTTGTCGTGTCTACTGGCAGAGCCTGCTCGACGCTGATTTCCTCGTCGATAACGAGAACATACGGTAAACCTGACACGTGAGACTGGGTGGGTACTCAGCCAGCAAGCCGAGTACGAGCACGTCATATTGCCAGCGTACTTAAAGTCTTCACATGCTTCGTTTCTCCTCTTTCCTCGTTAATCCCCGTCTCCCATCTTCTCACCTGGCATTCCAAACCCACCGTGCTCTTTCCATGGCGCTTTCAGATTGGACAACCATACCTCAGCGTGACACAATACCACAGTACTCGGTCTTCACGAAGCCCATAGAGAAGTCCCAGCACGATCAGAGGCAGTATCGAATCATACGTCTTGAAAATGGTCTCACTGCTATGTTGGTACACGATCTGCACACAGAAAACGCTGCGGCTAGTCTCGACGTCGACGTTGGTCATCTCTCTGACCCCGTCAGTGACATATCTCCGCTCCGTCCATTCTATGAACGCATACTCATAACCCTGCCTTCTCTAGGACGACATGCCAGGTATGGCTCACTTCTGCGAGCATTTGTTATTCATGGTATGCGGACCGATCGTTGCTGTGATGTCACTTTGTTCACACCATTCTAGGGTACACAACAATTCCCGAAAGAGAACGAGTATTCCGAGGTGTGTTACCCCTTCCCAAGTGTAATTCTGAGGTTCTTGAGTCCCCGTTATCTAGTACCTATCCAAGAATAGTGGCGGTTCAAACGCGTACACATCCACGTCGAATACCAACTATCATTTCCATGTCTCTCCTACTGCTCTTTCGGGTGCCATCGAGAGGTTTGCCGGCTTCTTCCATAGCCCCCTCTTTTCACCATCCTGCACCTCCCGGGAACTCAATGCTATCGACTCGGAACACAAGAAGAACTATCAGGCAGACGCTTGGCGAATTTTCCAGCTGAACAAGACTTTAACCAAGCATGGTCACCCCTTCAGTAAATTTGGCACAGGAAACCGCGAGACGCTGAGTGCAGCTGGGAGAGAGATGAAAGCAAAAGCAAAACTACTTTCTGATGGCAATGCAAAGGCGCACATCAGCGTAACAGGGATCGCAGATTTTACCCCGGTGTCCTCAAGAGTGCCTTCCCCAACTCCGTCTTCTGTCTCGGCTTCAAGTGAGGTTGAGCCGGACGGTGGCACAGTGGGCCGTGAAACCCGCCGTAGGTTGGTCGAGTGGTGGGGTCAAGAGTACTGCGCAAGTCGGATGAATATGTGTGTGATTGGTAGAGGTTCGTTAAATCCTCTGCGTAGTCTGTCTTTTCGTGTTGATTTCAATCAACAGAATCACTCGACGAACTGTCTGAACTGGTTTCTCGGAACTTTTCCGCTGTATTAAAGCATCGTCAAGATCAACTCCCGATCATTAGTGACCATCCGTTTGGGCCCAATGAGATGGGTGTAAGTCCGTTTGATTACGTTTGCTTCCTGATGTAGCTTAAGACTTCCTAGACTCTTGTTCGCGTCCAGACAATCATGTCTTTTCATGCAGTCGAGTTATCTTTCCCCCTCGTGTGGCAGCCACCGCTCTGGAAGTATAAACCTGGGTACTTCCTGTCTCACTTTGTGGGACATGAAGGTCCTGGGTCTTTGCATTCTTATCTCAAAGGTAAAGCATGGATTACCAGCTTGAACGCAGCTCCTCAGGCGCTCGGACGCGGTTTTGCAATGTTTAAAGTAACAATCTACCTGACAAGAGAAGGGTTTAGTACGCCTTTGTGTTCGCAACAAGTAACTACCACTCATGGCGTTCCGCAGACAACCATCGCTCTGTTGTTCTTGCCGCAATCAAATACCTCTCACTTCTGCGATCGTCTGTGATTGCTCCTTGGTACCAGGCCGAAATAGCGGCTATGTCGAGAACACGTTTCGAGTTCGCAGAGAAGCGTGCAGCAGAAGCGTATGCGGTCTCTATCGCCGAAAAGATGTCATGGCCTTCCCCTACCGAAAAAGCACTTTCTGCTCCAGTACTAATCTCTGAGTGGGAAGACGAGGGGGGTTTGCGGGAGGTGCAAGATGCGCTGCGAGATGTTCAGATAGACAAAGGTCGTGTAGTGTTGATGGCAAAGAAAGAAGAACACGAGCGTGTTTCAGGAGATTTGCTCTGGGAGAGTGAAAAGTGGTATGGGACAGGTTATACGGTCGAGCGATGGGACAGCGACTTCTTGGATCAGGTATGCAAGCTATCATTTTAGTAACAATAAGTTGGTTAATGGCCTCACAATAGGCAAATGGTCATGACGATATTCAAGAATTCCATCTTCCTAACAGGAACGACTTCATACCAACTGATTTAGATGTTGAAAGGCACAAGGTTTCCGAAGTACGATTTTTCTACATGCTCAACGAGTTATTGCTGACGCCGTATCAAAAGCCTCAAAGAAGACCTCATCTCATATACGAAACTGAGTTGTCGCAAGTCTGGTACAAGAAGGATGACCAGTTCTGGCTTCCCAAGGCAAGTGTTGTCATTGAAATTCGCAGGTAAGTCAATATTACTTCAACAGTGCTGTTGATACTAATTGTCCCAATCCAGTCCCGTTGCAAATAATACCTCTCGTTCTAGCGTCTTAACACGGTAAGAGGTTGTGTGTATTCTCGTGATGGTATCTTAATCGAACCGCAGCCTTTTCGCCGATCTCGTCAACGATTCGCTTACGGAATATACTTATGATGCGGATTTGGCTGGTCTCTCGTATAACTTGGGTGTTCACAACCTCGGAGTTGCAATTTCTCTGAAAGGATACAACGACAAGTTGCCTGAGCTTGCACGGCGCATCGTGGAAGTACTCAGGAATATACAAATGCGTCATGATCGGTTGGAAGTCATGAAAGAGAATGTAAATGGAACTTTATTCATGTATTTGCGAGGCTAATATGTCAGATCTAGCTCAAGCGTCAGTGGGAGAACTTTTTCATGTTCCAAAGCTATCAGCTTTCAGACTATTATACTCGGCATGTCCTGACACACGGCGCATGGACGGTCGAGGAGCAGTTACACGAAATTCCTGGTAGGTTTTACTTCTTATTCACAGCGGAATCCAGTCAGTAAAGTCATCATTAGGTGTTACCATACAAGAAGTGAAGTCCCACGCCGCTCGGCTTCTAACAAACGTCAAAATCCGGATGCTTGTGCTAGGCAACCTGTATAAGGATGTATGTGCCCGTGATATTATGCCGATCAATGTCGAATAATGAACTTCATCTAGCAAGCTATCGGATTATCGAAGAGTGTTGAGCACATCCTTCGTTCGAAGCCGTTGCCATCAGTACTCACGGATTTATCCCTTATCCTTCCCGAAGGTATGACATCTACTTGAGCTCATGGATTTGTTTTAATGCCAAGGCAGGATGCAACTACGCATGGACTTCCCCCGTACCAAACCCAAACGAACTAAACTCGGCGCTATCCTACTATCTTCACCTCGGTCAATTGACGGATCCTCGACAACGAGTGGTTGGTTCGCTTCTGACTCAAATCATGTCGGAACCTGCGTTTAACGTTCTCCGAACCAATGAGCAACTGGGATACATTGTTTCATGCTCACGATGGAATCTTCCTGGAGAGTCGCAGTCCGGCCTTCGCATTGTAGTACAGAGCGAGCGAAAAACCACTTACCTTGAAGGACGCGTAGAGGCGTTTCTGGATAACATGGATCAGAAAATTCGTGATATGGGCTCCAGCGAATTCCGCGACTTCAAGAATAGTTTGCAACAGAAATGGAGAGAGCCTGCGAAGAACCTGGCAGAGGAGGTATCACGATACTGGTCTCAGATTGATTCTGGTTATCTCGACTTCATGCGAGGTGCGTCAAGTGTGCATATGTTCCCCGCGCGTGCAATGCTTTTATCCTCGTTCAACAGGTTGCGATGACGCAGATTTACTTGAGAAAGTGGACAAACAGGAGGTTTTAGATTTGTTCAGGAGGCGCGTTCATCCTAAAGCGGAGAAACGGGCAAAGCTTTCAATTCACCTACAATCTCAAAAGCCACGGATTCCCCGCGTCAGCGCTGAAGCCATGAAGGCCTTCGAGGCGTGCCTCCGAGGGGCTAACATCAACGTTGACATCACAGCCGTTAAAGATGATCTTGATGAAGCAACCCCTACCATTACAGAATTCACCAAGGCCTGGCGGGCGGTTTTGGCGGAACATGAGGTACTCGATGTGGATGCTCAGGGTCTGCTTGAGCAGATTCCTGCATTCATAGAGCAGTACCCCGTTCCGGGTGAAGAAGCCGATGGCTTACCATCCGGCGTGACGCAAATTGAAGATCTGAAGATCTTCAAAGCAGCATTACGAATCTCGGACCCGCCCAAGCCCCTCACTGAATGGAATGATCTACCGACACCCAACCTCTAGCCGGCTGATGTAGATCGAGAATAGACGTGGTTGGGTGAGTCCTATCAACAACCCTGCCGCACTAATGAACTTATTTGCTCAAGTGAAGAATATTCTTATGAGTGGCCGTAGTAGACCAAGTAGATGATTGCAGAAGCTAGTACATCTCAAAGCCCTTCAGACTGTCACTTATCTCACAGTAGATTCCAATCTTCAGTAGAAGCAACCATATATCCTGGATTCCTTTGATCTGTGAACATTACTGCGGAATAGAATTGCAAATGGCTTGAATTCACGCAGATCACGCAGATGGATAGCCACGTTCTGGTGTCTCGTAGTTCCATCCCCCATTTGCATTTGTTCGATTGTGCTGAGGATCATCTCAGTTCGGGTGCACTAAGACGCACGGTGCGATGATTTTGTGTCATGTGGTTCACGATGTTCATATCTTTCCTGGGAGGAGGGATTACTAAATTTTGAAGAGTATAATGAGCGGCGAGATGATGATCCCATGTGCACTTGATGTGCACAACGAAAAATTGCTATCAGTAAGCAGGAGGGAGTCAATCTACTCTATCGAGAGTCGACTCGTAGACCGATAGATAATACAACTTCAAGTCATCCATGTATTCTGCTGCCCGCAGAAATTTTCATGAGAACAGGTATCCAAGGCAGCGAGATTTGCATTCTTCAAACATGAGCGTATCAGGCGGCAAAATAAAAAAATGCTACATGCAAATGCATTATGGATCAACAGATATGGCTGTACGTTGCCACTTTGTAGTAGCCCAGTCTAGGCCACCAGTCACCTAGTCTAGAGTCGAGGCGTAAGAGAGAAACATCAATTACAATTTTATTCCCTACCGCGATAACAACTACATTCATGCTTCTCAACGAAATACGTGAGTGGTGGGAGAACGGCGTTGGGTTGAATACAAGAGAATGAGGCCAAAGTGTATGAGTGCAATGGACGACGATAACAAAACAACGGAACCTGCGATGGCTACACAAGCTGGATGCGAATGATGCTATTACTTCTTTCTGGTGTTGGCCTTGGTAACAACTGGTTGGGGTTGTGCGGGTGGCGCGTAGTTCTTAGGACGGCGAAACAGGAGGACATGGGGTTCTGGGGCTATAATTTGGAGTGAGAATGATCAAGTTAGACGAAGGAGGTAATCAGACCGTGAACTTCATAATGCTGCCACCCTAGGCTCTGGGTGATACCAATGCCTCTCCACTCTGCTTCTGTAAGCAGACGAAGTGTACCCTCCTTCTCATCAAAGAACTCCTTTGGTATCAGCTTCAAAAGAGGTTTTGGTAAGATGACGTGACGATATTCATAATGATCGTCCGAGTATCTGTCAGAGTAGTGTATCCTACATACTGTCGATCAACACGCTGGTCCGCATGATTGTGGGGCGACCTACTTCTCGATGTATTCCTCAAGCTTGTTGTTAACCGTGCGATCAGCCATCTATCCTGACAGTTGGCGGGCAAAGTATTTGTTGGATGTCCGAGGCGGTGAACCTTGCT
The DNA here is from genome assembly GCA_038089755.1 of Leccinellum rugosiceps. NCBI lineage: Eukaryota > Fungi > Basidiomycota > Agaricomycetes > Boletales > Boletaceae > Leccinellum > Leccinellum rugosiceps. The sequence continues at coordinate 80,809 of JBBPLL010000013.1, read as the reverse complement.
TGTGGGCCCACCGATGACGTGACTGCGCGTCCGTGAGCGTGACAGCTGTCACGTTGCTACTTTCCGAAGGGTTTAGGGGTTTGCGACAAAGATTGCGAGTCGCGACATTAGGCGTTTGTTCCTGACCTCCATGGATCACAACTCTTGGGCTCGTAGCAGTTTGAACTCGACATGGAACGACCGTTCATTGCTCCATAATGATGGATACAATATGGAACCCTCTTCATCTCCGTTACCGGATGCCTTGCAAATCCACCGCGGCCCACTCCCAGATTATTGGAACTTGAACGGTGGTGAGTGTATGCATCTCATCTATTGTGGTGTCTCAATATATGCTACCTCAGTGCGCTCCCCCTCCCCCCCAACACCTCAGGGAGGGAGTTACTATGCCTATCCCCCGTCGTCTTCTGTGAGACTGCATCACAGTGACGGGCATGCTTACAGTGAGGAGCGTTTCTATCCTACCCAAGCATACAACCATAGCCAATCAGATGGGGACCATGGTACTTTCATCATCTAACGCAAACGTTTCCTCCCTCTGACGTTGTCTGCAATATAGAACATTCCAGCTACAATCCACGTTTGAATTATTCGAAGATGCCGAGATCGCATCACTCAATCAACATTCAACAACATTCTTCATGGCTACCCCAACCAACCAAGGAATACGAAAATGTCCCCGACGTGTCTAGTCACGAGGATGTCACACGAAATAGGTTTGGGTGGAAACTGCGCCCTGTGTCCGAATTGCGTGCGTGAAAAGAGATCTCATTTAATTTTTCTATAATGCCGGCTCAAGCTGACAGATTCCGTGGGGTGTTCAAATTCGGAGTGTTCAACGCGATACAATCAGCATGTTTTGATCAGGTTCGAACCCTTTCCTCGAATAAGCGAGACGAACCTAATCACTTTCTGTAGGTCCTACATTCGCGCGAAAATCTGGTAGTTATATACTTTGCATGTCATGTGTCATCGCTGAACATTCATAGGTCATCAGTGGTCGGTTACTTCACCTATACATTGTCTGTTCGCATGATCTCTTGGTCACTTGATGCATTTTAGCACCTACCGGGAGCGGAAAGACAGTTCTGTTTGAGCTAAGCATGATTCGAATGTTAACACAAGTCACGAACGATTCACAACCGGTCAAATGCGTTTATGTTGCGCCGACGAAGGTCAGCCTTTATTTCTCGACATCAAGTACGGGTTAATTATGGGTTTCTTCCAGGCATTATGTACCGAGAAGCACAACGAATGGACAGCGAAATTTGGTGGACTCGGCATCAAATGTACGTACTCGAGAATCAAAGTCTTATTGCTCATCAATCTCTATTTCGTCAGGCTGTGAATTAACAGGTGATACACTCCTGTTAGGAAGAGGTGCTTGGGGTGATGCTAAAAGTTCACACATAATGTGCGTATCGACTGGTATATCTTGCCGATGGATCGACTAATATAGCGTCTCCACAGCGTAGCAACCGTGAGGATCTGTCGCGCTATTTATTCTGAAAGTCGGTTTATACTATTTTAGGCTGAAAAATGGGATAGCTTGACGCGAAATTGGTGAGTTTTCCACCTCTCGGCGCATCATTGTCATGACCAGTACGGTAGGGCCGATCATTCCGGGATACTATCTCAGGTCAAATTATTCCTCGTGGATGAGGTCAGTTCTATGCATGAGTATATATCGGTCGTTCACGTCGTATCCAGGTCCATGTTCTGAATGAGCCTCGAGGAAGCACTCTAGAAGTCGTAATTTCCCGTATGAAAGCACGTGGATCCGATATTCGATTTATCCTTATTTCCGCTACGGTTCCAAATGTGGAAGACGTCGCGCAGTGGATTGGGAGTAGTGACGGTAATGCACAGTCTGCTAAAACATTCCAGGTTGATTTACCGCTGTATACAATTTAGTCCTCTAACGAGCATTTTCAGTTCGGCGAAGAGTTCCGACCCTGCAAGCTTACGAAATTCGTCTACGGCATAGCAAAGCCCAAAGGCCAGAATGATTTTGTGTATGCCCGTGCCCTCAGTTTGCGCCTGTTCTCTATAATACAGCAACATTCAACGAACAAGCCAATTCTGGTCTTCTGTCCCACGAGAAAAGGTATCCCAAATCCCATGGTCCTGTGAGATAGAGACAGCTCACAAATCTGTCGCACACAGGCACCGTGGACACAGCTAAACAGTTAGCGAAGGATTATGATCAGGCAACGAAGGGGAAGAAGAATTTACCGTGGTCACCTCCTACACGGTTTGTTTTGTTTATTTCTCATTTATTATGTACTCAATTCTGCTTAGCATTGATCAGAAGTTTCATGATAAGGACTTGGCTGGTGCGTTTATATCCATTTTGGATGCGATTCGTGATAACTGAGAAGTGAAAACACGATAGCCCTTGCATCGATGGGAATTGCGGTTCACCACGCCGGCTTGAATATCGATGACAGGAGAGCGGTAGAAGAGTTATATCTACGAAAGGCTCTGCGCGTTTTGGTTGCTACATCAGTAGGAATTTTGCCATTTGCGTTCACTGCTCTGACTGTCTTGTAGACCCTGGCGGTTGGTGTCAATCTGCGTAGGTCGTATTCTTAGCAGTGATAGCACCACCTCACCACCACGATCAAGCTGCCCAGATGGTCGTCATCAAGGGCGTCAAATTATACCAAAATGGAGAGATGAGGGAGTACTCGGATCTCGACATCATGCAGATGATGGGTCGAGCGGTAAGCATATTTCTCTCGGCCGTCTCAAACCCGTATTCACTTATTCAGGGGCGACCTCAATTTGGCACGTATATCTTCTGCCTGCTTTTTATATCTGACGTGTGCCAACAGACGACGAGGGAATCGCAATTATCTTATGCGAACCAGAGCTGGAGTACAAGTATCGCACGCTCACCCAAGGAAACACTGCTCTAGAGAGCAACCTTCATCAAAACCTCGCCGAACACCTAAATTCAGAAATTGGGCTGGGAACAATATCCACTCTGGACAGTGCGAAGGGTTGGCTTCGAGATTCTTTTCTGTTTCGCCGTATCCAGAAAAATCCCCGTCACTACGATATCGGCAAAAACGAAAACCAGACTTGGAAAGAGAAAATCGACGAGATTGTCATACAAAGCATACTCAGCCTGCGGGACACACAATTAATTGAATTCGTTGAGAAAGACGGAAAACTCTCTTCGACTGAATATGGGGATATCATGAGCAAGGTACGAGTGTTTGAGCTGTGTGATATTTCATATTGATGTTCCCAGCTTTACATACGGCAGACCACCGTAAGTGTTTTCGGCCAACTTTTTAGTTGCTCACTCTTTAGCCATATTTGCGAAGATGCGAGCAGTCCTTAACCTGCCTTTTTCAACCACCATGCGGGAAATTGTGAGAAGCTTATTGAGTCCAATAATCCCTTTCCTGATGATGTCTAGCTCGAACTAGTGTCTGTTTCCGAAGAGTAAGTGAAAAATATCTTCAATCCTCTGAGGCTAATGCCTGGTGCAGGGTTTCAGACCTGAAGCTCCGTAGTGGGGAGAAGCCAGTTCGTAATAAAAGTTCTTGATGTAAACTCGATTAACGCAGCTCCTTTCAGATGTATGAGAAGATTCGTCGTCATAATGATATTCGTTTTCCTCCGAAGAAGACAGTCAGTACAGGCGACAAGGTACTTTTGCTGATTCAGGTAAGAATACTAGCCATGAAGCAGGTTCGAACATTCATAATGGAAAAAAGGCGATCCTTGCGGGCCTTCCTCTCAACAGCCCTGAATTTAAATCCACCGAAGGCCAGCCATACCTGGAGGCCATTTCGATATTCCGCCATGCATCACGCATCGTAACAGGTGAGTGACCAGATTATACGGCACCATTGCTATTGCCTATTGCGTTTCAGCCGTGGCAGAGGTCGCTATCATCAACCGGAGTGGAGCACAGCTCAAACACGCATTGGAACTGTAAGTATCGTATGCAGAATTTGATACATTTCGCACCTCTCACAGGTAGGTTTATAGAGTACGTTGTCTCAATGCGAAGGCATGGGAGGACAGGCCACTTGTCCTCAGACAGATTGAACACATTGGCGAAAAATCGTAAGAACTACTGCACTCACAAACCCGCGTCAATCTAATACTTTACTAAACAGAGTAAAGGTAGACACCATCACATGCTGTGTCTATGGCGAAAAAAAAACTGACCACACAAGGTGCTGGCTGAGAATGGGGTTAGCTCGATCCCCAAATTGTTGCAGATGTCTCCGGCTCGGATTGAAGAAGTGAGGATCCTTATACATGAACATTTTTCCTCATTGACAGTCCCAGCTTCTTAACCGCCGTCCGCCGTTTGGCTCCGAAGTTCTAACTGCCGCAAACGAGTTTCCGAGGTATCATTTAGAGATCAAGGAACTAAAGTCTACCCAAAGTAATGGAAATGCACCGGTTGAAGTGGAATTCTCCGTCAGATGTGGTCTCAAATTTGGCGACTCAGCACCACAAAGACTCAAAAGGTCCAAGTGGGGTAAAACTGAGATGACGACTCTTTTGATAGTTACCTCCTCTATGGACTTCATCGAGTTCCGGCGCATCGCGTGAGATGTTTCCTCTACCTCTGCTAACCAGTTACTGATTCCAACTTTCGACAAAGCACAAAGGCACTTAAAGAGACGAAGGAGATTACCCTAACTGTACAATTCACGAAGCCAAGCCAATCAATCAACGTATACATTGCTTCCGTATTCTTCTTGCTCTTATCGAGTTGCCAAGCAACTTATGTGAATTTAGGAAAAGTTCGCTGGCGTCACGGTTATTAGGACTTTGGCCCCAAGTGTTCCACCTGACAAGTATCCAACATTGGGCACTAAACCACTGACGTCGGTCGTACGTTCACTATTACATTTACTCGTTATCGTGAGCTTGATGAAAAAAACAAGGAAATGGATCTGCAAGGGCTAGAGGACATTCCCGACTTCTGGGACGTCGACTTTGATGACAGTGATGAGATTCCAGATTCTCGTGTGTTGAGTCCGCAGGAAAATTGTGATAAATTTGCCTTCCTGAGCGGACCCCTCCTGATTCAAATACCCCTGCGCGTAGATGGAAGTGTATTCAAAGTGCAAAGAACTCAGTCGGATCCACCTGCAAAAAAACTGGCAGAACCAGATCATAGAAAACGCCCGGATGGGAAGTACGAGTAAGTTTCCATCCTCATAATCTGGTATGCGAACCAATGTATACTTCTTGAGATGCAATCATGCTTGCAAGGACAAGCTCAGATGTCGTCATTATTGGTATGTTACGACCGAACCCATCGATCACTAACCTCCTCCCAGCTGCCAGGACGGACTACCGGAACCTCCACGCGTGACAAAGAAAAAACGAGTAAACGCGCTTGATTCTGATACAAATCCTGTTCCCTCGCAGCGAAATAACACAATAAGCTTGTTACAAGACAAACAAAAACGTCACGCCGAACCACTTCAAGTCGGACAAGACAGCCGGATCAATCGTGCAAAGCGGAACCTCATTGCGCAGCAGGTAGATAACATAGGGGAGAATGCGGATACCGCGCGCAACCATCACGTCGTAGTACCGCCGGATCTGGCTGGTCATTCCGCCAAGAAGTCAAGGAATCCCAAGACAGTACCAAACTTTGACCTACAGTTAACGACTTTGAAACGATCGCGGTCGCCTTCCTCAACGGAATCCACATCGAATGATTACTACGACGACGAGCTCCCATTGATTTCGGACGTCTGGAAGCACGGAAACACGGCATCCGAAACTGACCCTACGGAAGCCGAGGGGTGTGAAGTCCCTCCACCCAAACGGAGCAAAACGAGTATTAGCCCCACCTCATTGAGACCATCCCATATAAACAAAAAGGTTTGTCTCATCTCATTAGTTTCGCCATGTTAATGAGTGTTAGATCATCTCGCGCGAGAATCTGCAAACGTCTACTGAGCTTTCCAAGGAACGTTTGTTTCTCCGTGGCTCTGATGACGAAGAGATAGCAAGTCAATGCGACAGCCACTCGGCGACTATGAACCCAACTCTTCACAACTACTCTGATCCTGCTGCCGATCCCTCTGTCGGAGAACCCTCTACATGCGACCGGAACGCCATTCATCGAGCACGAACTCAGTGGTCTAGAGACAATGCAAGCAACAAGCGAACCTTACTTTGCGACGACTTCAGCGTGGTTAGTCCACATGAGAACACTGGAGGCTCCGAGTCCACCCTGCCCACCACAAAAAGGGAGAATTTCTACGCACTCTCTCCTTCTAGAATCAGAGGCTTTATACAGCGTTCCTTGCCACATTCCCGAGAACATTCAACTGCCAATGATCCCACCACCGATCCACACGGTCTCGCTTTTCATCCAAGAAAGACTCCAGACACCAGCAGCATCGATTTGCAGACACCGGTCCTTGCCGATGGCCCGGACGATCCTCTGGCCGAATTTGAGCGTTGGCTTGCGAGCGGAGCCGTGGAGATCATTCCGAACTGAGGCAATGGCGTCTTTCCCCTTGTGTTGTTGGGTTGGAAATATAGCAACTCTTTCCCTTCTCCTCGCCGATGTGTTTTGTTTTATTCGCAATCGATTATATCTTGTGCAGAACCCAACAGGCCTGATATCATTCAGGCCCTACCAGATGCAATGATTGCAGGATTGATATATGGGTAAGGTAAATAATGTGATAAGTAGAAGCGGTGGTGAGTAGTAGTATTGGACGGGCCGGTTTCACTTATCGATCCCAAAGCTTTCCCCGATCAGCTGCTCGCCTGGTTCATCGAACATCTTCAATACCCCCCTGAATCTCTCGTCCCAGCTGACACCACTGCCCGGCCTGACGATCGTCCAACCTCGCTCTTCTCCCCTCCACCTCAATTCTTTACTGAGGCGCTCTGCCCTGAGCTCGACCTCACTTGGTGGCGGACTCTTTGCTTCCTCCTTAGTGGGCTCGCGGTCACCACGTGCGAGTTGGCGTGCGATGATTAGACGTTCAGGAAGTGTTTTGTAATACGATTTACGGGAAGAAGTTATGCTAGGCAAGGGGAAGTGGGGTGCAATCACGGACTCCGAGGATAAATCGAAGTCGAGGTCCCCACCCTGTGGTCGGTTTTGAGTGACCTTTGATGATTGCCCCCCTTCTTCGTTGCCTGTTTCGAGACCCTCGCCGGGTTGACCGTCGAACTCGAGCACGGAACTTGGACCTTCGAATTCTCGCGTTCCGCTGATGACCAGAATGTAAGCAGCCTCGCAACCTATTTGTGTCTTATGACGCTCGTTGAAGAACCCCAAAATCATGTGGGGAATGAAACGCAAGCCAACGTAATTGACGAATGGAACAAGGAGGAGTGGGGGTTGGGGGGGCACAGTTGCAGGAGGCGTGGAATCTATGATTGATGTATTCGATGCAGTAGAGTCTTGATGTTTGGAAGGACCAGGTAACTTGAGGGGAGAAAAGACAGCCGCGTTATGAGACAGAGGTAGGCGGGACAGGGTGGGTATTGGCTCAGCGTTTGGATCGTCTACGATCCCAATGGGAGAGCCGTGAAGTTCATCTGCTTCATCAAAGGTTCCATCCGATGATAATTCCCGTGCCAATTCTTCCTCTCTGTCTATGAGATTCAACCCACCACTCCAGCCTCGTTTCAGACCTGCCATGTATTCCTTAAAAGTGTGTCTTCCTACAAGGACGATACCCCCTTCCAACTCTCGCGCCCTTTTCTGCTCTTGAGTGAGCTGGTTAGGCAGTCCGAGCGGGATCGCGACAGGGTGGTCGACCCCCACTGCGAGACGGCGGTCTTTGATGACGGTGGAGGCTATGCGTTCGGCAAGGTCACCCGAGCGACGCGTCTCGACCATATCATAGTCGATAGCAGCAGCAACTAATATGGGCTAGGAGGCATGAGATGCAATGTTCGGCTCTTCGAGGAAACCTACACACCTTGACATACTTTTTGAAAAACCTGATGGCCCGTTGATGGTCTTCGTCTCCTGGACACTTGGCGCCGTACACGACCACCTTTCGTGGAAGCTCTGTGCTTTTCATCGGCTCGTCAGCGAGGTGCTTGACACGGTCAATGTATGACTGGCGGATGGCGCGTGCGCAGTGACGGTCGTATGCATAGTAGGAGACGAGGGAAGAGGTGAGGGTGATAAATATGCACCAATTTCTGGAGGGAAGGCGGGGTCTCGCGGACAGCCAGCTTGCAGGGATTCCCGTGTACTCGAGAGCAGCCCGAAAGCCAGACTTAGGTGGCGGCGCGTCCATGCAAACATTGTAGAACCCGTTGGAAACCGGAAACAATATTTTAGCACAGCCATGGAACCAACGCAGCCAAACAGAATGCTGACGTAAGTCATAAGTTCCTCCGTTTCTGTCAACGATGGCTGCACTCACTGCGTGCGTGGTTTCTATTCGTCCCCTCCCAAACTGATCTAGGACCTATGCTTTAGTGTACTACCACAGCCAATACACGTCTCCACTATCGCGGACGATGAGGATCAAGCATCTTTTCAAGTACCTTCCCAGTCTTCCGTGGTCGTCAGAGCCGCGATCCCGCCTTACGGGAAGCGCAACGGATGGAAGCCGACGTCGCCAGAGGACTTTGGTACCGCTCATTTTATCTATCATTGATTCCTGTTGCTAACTTGCTTCCCGCAGGCGACGGCGGAGCCTACCCCGAGTGTCATGTTGCCCAGTATCCTCTCAACCTCGGAAAGAAAAAGGTTTGTCTTGCCTTTCCATCCGTGGACATTCCCTTGAACCATCTTCCAGACGCAAGCAGGAAATACACTTGCCCTTCAGGTCGATTCCGAGGGTAACGTCCGGTACGATGCCATCGCACATCAAGGCCAGAGAGCCGGAAAATTCGTACAGTCTCAATTTAAAGACCTTGTCCCTCTTTCGCACCGGAAGGATGTCACTGACGAGCAACGTGCGATGGAGAGACCTTCCGAAGAGGATGTTCAGGCCACTGCAGAACGGACGAGACAAGCTCTCGAAAAACTGGTCACCGGCAAGATCAAAGCTGCCCAGCCCAAGAACGTGCCCGACCCAGTTGGTAAAGCAACTTATGTCCGCTATACTCCTGGTCAACAACAAGGTGGAAACGGTGGAGGCCTGAAACAAAGGATCATCAAGATGTCGGAGGTGGTTGAGGATCCGTTGGAGCCTCCTCGCTTCAAGCACAAGAAGATCCCCCGAGGGCCACCTAGCCCACCTCCACCTGTCTTGCGGAGCCCGCCACGAAAAGCCACTGCTGCCGAACAGAAAGAGTGGTTAATTCCTCCATGTATCTCAAATTGGAAGAACAATAAGGGTTTCACTATTCCTCTCGACAAACGTCTTGCTGCAGACGGGCGAGGTCTCCAAGATGTCCGTTTCTCCGATCGTTCTCCGTGTTGATATCTGTATTCACGATTTCCCCTTCTCCTAGGTGTCCATCAATGATAACTTTGCCAAGTTTTCGGAAGCCCTGTTTATTGCTGACAGACACTCTCGCGAGGAAGTTAGGCAACGAGCACTAATGCAACAAAAGCTGGCACAAAAAGAAAAGGAAGCTAAAGAAGAAAGTCTACGTCTTCTTGCCCAACGCGCACGCCAGGAGCGCAGCGGTAACGTTCCACCATCCTCGCGACCCACGGCAGAATCGCGTGCTGCCGTCACCTCTGCCTTAGGTGGCTACGGTAGCGAGTCAGAGGCTGGGTCGTCAGCTGCGAACACTGAAGACGAAGAGGACGAGGAGGCTGCCAAGATTAGGGATACCATGCGCACGGAAAAACGCCGCGAACGCGAGAGGGAAATGCGGATGTCAAACATGGGTACGGAACAGCGTGCTAAGATGCTCGCTCGCCAACAAAATCGTGATATCTCGGAGAAGATTGCCCTTGGTCTCGCAAAGCCATCGGTGTCGAAGGAGAGTATGCTGGACTCGAGATTATTTAACAGAGAGCAACTCAGCAACACATTTGGAGATGATGAAAACTACGGTTTATATGACCGGCCTTTGTTCCATGGGTCGACTGCAGCCGCTGCGATCTACAAGGCGCGCGGCAACATTGCTCCGGAAGGTAGCAGCGAGGACGCTTTCGGTGGTGGGACAGAGGAGGGCATAGGAAACGCACTTTCCAATGACCGCTTTGGGCTGGGTCAACCCCGTGTGGGCTTCGAAGGTGCGAACGAACAGGAAGTGAGGGAGGGACCTGTACAATTCGAGAAGGACTCGGGGGACGTATTTGGGCTGGACAAGTTCTTGGACGAGGCAAAAGGGGGTCGGAAACGAGGATTGGACACGGATGTAGGGGGATCGAGAAAAAGGGTACAACTAGAGAAGGCAGAGGACATGTAGTTGTCGTGCTAACCTTATGTCGTATTCCGTTCTTAATTTGATCCACTTTGTGAAACCCGTCTGCTTCGCAGTTGGTCCGTTGGCATGGCATCGTACTTCTTTTTTGTGTTTCACCTTGTTCTTGGACCATCCGACAGAGCGCAGAGCGCACAGTCTTTTCTCTACGACGTTCATTTCACTCCCTGCCTTCGTAACTAGATAGCCATACCCGCAATGCATTCGGGAATGCGCCGTGTGCCTGCTGAGCGGGCTCGCCATGCAAAGCGCCTGGGCCATGTACAACCAGGCTCGGGGCCCACTAACCCAGTCGCTCTGCTCGGAATCGAAGTGACCTCGACGTCATCCCAGACCCCGCCGCATTCAACCTCCACCTCATCCACTTCTACGAATCAATCCCCGAGCAGCGCTCCCCCGTCTTCCTCGCCCTCTTCTTCTACGCAACCTCCATCTTCTACTCCTGGGTCGTCGACTTCTTCCCTCACGCTCTCTACCAGCACTAGTATTTACTCCCCCATCCCTGCCATTCCACTGTCTTCCTCCGTCACTGATTCAAGCCCCACACCCCCGACTTCCTCCACATCCACCCCGCAATCGCCGACTGGGGCGGTGAATCGCGGTCTCCCAGGTGGTGCCATTGCAGGAATTATCGCTGGGGGTGTTATAGTCGGCATAGCTCTCATTATGTTCTTCGTTCGAAAGACCTATCTTCGCCGCCGAGAAAAAAGGCGCATCTCGTGGAACAAGGCTCCGGGCGTGGGAGGTAGTCTTAGCGACGAACCCAAGTTTGACCCGGATACCAGCGATCACTCACCCTCTCTCGCCGCCGCAGCGAATGCTCCTCAAAGAATTGCACCGTTATCACCCTTTGACTTTGAAGTCCGTGGTAAATCCATGTATTCCACTCCTCCGCCCATGCAGCTCCGCACCATGCCCGCTTACGCCATTCCTCCCCCTCCTTCGGCCACATACAACAACCCTGCCTATCCCACACAGCCCGTTCCTTTGCCGTACAACCCTGGGAGCACTACTGCACTCGCCATGACATACGGAAACCCAGGCATGCGCATGTCTTCTACTTTAGGCTCTGCGGGTTTACAGCGCGCGCCAACGGAAGCCATAGTCAAGTGTACGTTTGTACCCACTCTTCCGGATGAGCTGTCTATCACCACGGGCGAACGTGTCCGTGTCGTCGAGCAATATGACGACGGCTGGGACCTATGCATGAACGGAAGAGGCGAACGCGGGATGGTCCCTCATGAATGTTTAGAACACGCACCCTCAGATCAGCCTGATATCGGCTGGAGGAACGTCAAAAGGTTAAGTAGTCTGAACCTTGATGGAAAGAGGTATTAATAGTCCCCGACCGAGACTTTGAATAGGTGAGGAATCATCTGAAACCCTTGTGTGAACAGATGCCTGACCACCACTTAGATGTCTGTCCAGTATTTTTTTCGATACCCATAACATTTGCGGTGTTGTCGTCATTCTATAACCCTGGTTGATCAACCACCCCGATGTCATTCTTTCTTGGACTTCTTGGACGGAGTAGTGCTTGTAGCCTTTTCAAGGACAAAATTTGTGGCCCGTTTTTCGCCGTGGGATGGTCAAAATGTGATATCATCCCGCTAGCACCTTGTACTGTCTTTTCACTTGTACGTGAGCAGACCCGAAATTCTCCTCATGCAACACTTTTGGCTTATTTTTCTATTACGACCGTCCTGGAGCGCTAGCACAAATCGTGCCTCTAGTGGAGTTTGACATGCGAATAATCGTGTGTTATACGCACACAGAAAATACGTTCCAAAAACATCGATTGACTTGTTTGTATCGTCAAAGGGATCCCAGCAATACAGTAGCTGATGACGCTTGCGATCTCGGATCGACTTCCTTGAATTTAGTCTTGTCATGAAGGCACAGAACAACTTGAAACTCATCGATCCAACGATGAATCCCGGGCCCCAGGACCAGGTAACGCTCCTCGGAGTCGCAGTTGACAATGATGTGACGACATGGTTCCCATCGGACTCGGACCGGCCAGTGACTCGGACGTAATGACTTCTCATGCACAGCATCATAGCCGAGGCACTGACCGACAGACGGCGTCCTGCGGCGTCCCAGTTGTGACTGAGTCGACGCGGCCAACTTGCCTCGCTTAACAAAATGAAAAAGGGACTAGTGACGTTGCTTACAAAAAGGCATCGCCACTGGGGCGTAGCAGCGTGGCTTGGTTCCTTGTGCATGAGGCCAAATCAGTCTCCCATCTTAGAGTTTCACTGCCTGCGTGCATACGCGTGCATGGCAATGCGTGCCTACCAAGTCGCATCAAGGCTCCTATCCTCGAGGTCACTCCCCTGCAGGACGGCGAACAAGACGCAGATCCCTACTAGTCATCTGCCGGGCGAGAGGTGCGATCTTATAAAGTACAAGGTATTATACAAAAAGTAACCCACCCCTGGGTCATGCTAGCCATACACGCAATCCATGAGGATGCTTAGGGGTCTGTGGTACCGTTCCACGAAGACATTCCATCAATGCTCTGCGCCGTTGCTCTCGATCGTGTTTCCTGTCTGCTTCGGCTTGTGGCGAACCACGACATAAACATCACTTGTTTCTTCCCCTTGCACTGCTTCAATATCTCCGGGAATGACACCAGAATTCTCGGTGTGGTATTTGTGTCTGACATCGAAGGTAAGAATAGGAAGAAATAACATGGCGGTGTTGGGGAATGTCACCTTTCTTCACGAATTTCTTTGAGATCATGAGCGACGAGACCGTGACCGGCGACAGGGCCCCAATACGATGTTCCTGCCAATGATCCAATGATACAGGTGCCTACGAGGATGGACAAGTAGAAGCGGTATTGAGAGTACCATTTAGGGGCTATTGGGTGTGTCAGCTCTGCAGGATCAAACGTTCAAACGAGAAAAAGTTCACTCCAGCCAGCCGTGGTAGCCTTATTATCGGCATACCAGAGGGCCGTGAACCCGAGCCATTGGCAGAGGAGAGCAGACATGGGTTGAAGAGTGATGGTAGACCAAGCGACGACGGCGGGGGACACACCCAAAAGCAGGCGAGGATACCCCTTGAAACCTCCTAGGCCTGCAAACTCCATACCCCAGTGGAGGGCACCTGCCACGGAGTGAATACTGAATGAGCGAACGAGTACAACTGTAAAGCGACGTACCAAGGAAGGAGAGTAAGACAGCCCCATAAGTGACCTGGAAGTTGAGGGCCTGGTCCAAGATCGTGAGTGCCACACCTGGATCGATGTTTGTGAGTGTTCCTGCGGCAGCCAGGCCGGCCTGGCGGGAGAGGTAGATGGTAGTCCCTGCAGATGCGAGGTAGGGCATGCCGCCTGCGAGACCCATGACGAGGTATGGGGTTGGCACGGTAGTAGCGACCGCCGCGGTGATTCCAACCTAGCGAAGGCGAGTGAGCAGCGCGCGAGGGGATTACGGCGGTTGGATGCTCACGAAAGAGTCTTTGTTGGGCTTGAAACTAGCGGTGTTGAACACGCCGCCGGCAATGGAACGCGCCCAGTCTGTGAGAGAGTTGCCAACCTCCTCTTTGACATTCTGTCGGGCGTGTTCTATGGTCTGGCTGCCAGGCCTCCCAGAAACCGAGCTCGCAGCAAAGCGTGCGTGGAGGAGAGGCAAGGCGAGCCTATATGGTGGCTGCTGAAGTCGGCGGAAGCCACGCAGGGCGGGCGAGAGCAGGGCGGATTGAAGCGGGCGAGAAAGTGAGCTCATGTGGGATTGCGTAGCAGAGAAGCAGAGATGCGCCTTACGCCCCTATGTAATCTGTTGGAGTATATGTGACACTCGCGTGACGGCCGACCTGCGACCGCTCCGAACAATTCGGAAAAAGTCGACTTTCTTGAGTATTAAGCTACGCTGTGACAAACTCATTACAGCTTGACAAATGACGTATCGATCCCATGAGAAAAGTCCCATACACAGATCCTCTATTGCAAGCCAAACAATCGTCAGTATCGCGATCATTGGTATGAACGACACCCTCACCTGGTCCTCTCCACACGACACGATCTGCAAACTAGCCCGTCAATCACGGAACGTGCAATCATATCCATATTACACACTCTCACCTTCGTACTATCTTGTGCCACGCAAAAGATCCGTCCCGTGTGTCCGCCCGTCAAGTCAGCTACTAATGCCCCTGTTGCCCTGTCCCACACCTGTCCCACACCCATTTCAGAACCTTTCAGTATGGGCACTTTCCTGGGACGAACCTTAACCGTGCAATCATAACTGCCGCTCACTGCAAATTCATCTCCAACCGCTACGCTCCGCACCGGGTGTGAGTGCCGCTCGGGTCCACGAACAGTAGCAACTCGAGTTCCGCATGCACTGCAGATCCTGGTCCCCCCCTCCGACGTATGCGAGTCTTGTTGTCCCTGTTGAAACGACTGTGACAACGATGAATGCAGAAAGAACGTGTTCCCCGACGCTGGCGTTTCACCGCCCAAACCTTCCTGTGTTATCACCGAGGCATTCAACGGCTGCCCTGCTGTTGGATTATCAAATTCAGGACAAGTCGACCATCCTCGTTTAGTCCTCATGTTGAACATCCGAACATGCCTATCCGAGGAGCCCGAAAGAATGAATGGTGGGCTTAGTTCCACAGACGAAATTCTGAAATTTCAACAATCAAAAAAAGTTCTGTCAATAAATGGCAGGACCCACGCTCTTGCATGGTGGTCTTCAAAGTTACTGATCAATGCCCCGTTTCGCGCATCCCAAATTCGA
Source organism: Leccinellum rugosiceps (assembly GCA_038089755.1). NCBI lineage: Eukaryota > Fungi > Basidiomycota > Agaricomycetes > Boletales > Boletaceae > Leccinellum > Leccinellum rugosiceps. The sequence continues at coordinate 65,693 of JBBPLL010000013.1, read as the reverse complement.
ACAGACCGATCACCAGACCCAGAGATAACAACGTCCCCTGCGATCGACACCGCGTTCACAGCGGCTCGGTGCCCTCGGAGAACCAGTTCCGATTTGAGCAAGGGAAATGAATAAATCCGAATAGTGCGGTCTGGCACAGTAACATTCAGTCTGACCATCTCTGAAGGGGTACGTGCCTACGTACCTTTGGAGCATGATACTAATCTTCCACTGTCAACCCGGACGCACAAGACACTGTCTTGATGTTCTCTTATGACCTTTATCGACCTGAATTTGACCAGGTCCCAGACAACAACACGGCAATCACTTCCACCGCTCACGAGGACCCCAGCTTCAAAATTCTTGTAGGGTTCTCTTGCATTGTCCATCGAGCCACTGACGTTGTCCTCAGATACGCGTGCCGTTGTGGCCGTGACGCACAGGCTTAACACGCTGGAAGCATGCATACCCACGACCCTGCGCCTGACCTTGTTTGTGTTTAGATCCCATTCGCGAACAGTGCGGTCTTTGGAACCCGTGAAGAGTACTTGAACCGGACCGTGGGACGTGTTATAGGACCATAATGCAAGACAGTAAACAGCAGCGGTGTGCCCCCCTCCTTCGGCTGCAGGAAGGGTTCGCAAACGGTATGTCCCGTGGCGAACACGACCGCGAAGAAGCGTTTGGGTTTGATGGAGAAGCTTGTAGTCCACTCCCAACGTGCCACAAGTCCGAGAGCTGCTGCGCGAAGCATGATGCTGTGATAAAGTTTGGATCATTGAATTGGTGGCAGCGGAATTGCTTCTGCTTATCGGCACCGGCGCCGTTGGAGACGAGGTGGAGACAAGCTGGCCAATCAGGTTCTGCAAGTCTTGATCCTGAAGGCTCAGGTTGATAGAGACAGTGTCGTTGTCAGGACCCACATCCGCATTCGGGAAAAGGGTCGTTTCCTCGGCATCTACCACACTGCCCTCGTCCTCGTCCTCCTCTTCGTCACCCATGCCTTCATCTTCATCTCTGTCCTCGCGGATTGTACCAGAAGAAGTTGTCCTGATAATAGCGTCACTGTGGCGAGAGGAGGGATTGCTTAGTTGGGACCTCCATTCCCAACCTCGGGCGTAACAGAGATCGCGCCATAATGTTTGATCGTTGGCAAGCAGATTCCATCGCCTGCAAACCAGTGTACAGTTCAACAGTGCAGTGGCAGGGAGTAATTTAAATATTTGCAAAGACAACTCTGGTGGCAGAGACTGCGGAGGGAGAGAAGTAAATGCGTGAATAAATGAGCAGGAACGAGACTCACTCCAACAAGATCGAATTGAAGAAGGGGTAGGATTCGCCGTTGTACAGTGGCCAGGCGAGAACGAGGCAGAGATGCCAGGAGTTGATATGCGAGCTCTATGCGGTGACATGATATGTACAGAGACCGGGGCGACCTGAATGTCGGACTGGTGGGGTAACGAAACCGACTTACCTTCACGTTGCAACGCATCGCAGGTGACCATGTCCCAGTCAAGACTATATTTTACACCTTTGCCCTTGTTGCTGGTCCCATGAGCCTTGCTTTCGGGCGTTCTCGGAGAGGTCAATCCTGACGTGTCTTCATGCCATGGGCGCGGGGAAGGAGTGACGCCAGCAGACCCGGGATCCAGAAGAAGCGGTGTGGCAAACGGGCGGGGAGTTGTCTGCTTAATCTCTGCGTCGACGGGCCCATGGCTGGGCAGGCTGATCATGGTATGCGGTCAAGAGATGCAATCACCGGCCAACCGGCTTCATATAAATTTCAGTAGCGCTGGATGTGATACGACCCATTCTTTGATCAATTAGGCAAGCTAGGGGGTTCTGCCGTCACCACAAAACTGCATTTCTCGCATCCGAACAAGACAGCAAGTTTATTACGAGCTGGAAAAATTGGCTTGGCGTTTACCACACGGCATCCGACGGTCGCACCCTCGACTAGACTTGGGAGACTGGCTAAAACTGACTAGGACTCGAGCATGTGCTCACTCGTTCGCTCCCTTTATTTCATGTGGTTCATCGTGAAATTCTTGAGCGACGAAAACAGCGTGGTGGATGCCGAACATCGCTGACGGTCACATCTACTGCCCGTTCGACACGACGTGCCTAAGCGATGTTTTCTAGTTCAAGTTGGTGGCGCGATATAGGTCCTCCCAGTGACGGTGTCATGACCGCATCGCCGGCGAAGCAGTGTATTTTTTAATCGTGGCACTGTATCAGATTGATCTCAAGGAGGACTTTTTGTGTGAATGCCAGCGATGATGCGAGCAAGTGATGGAATATTCTGGAGAACCTCGGAGTCGGACAATTCTTAACTTGGCACTGCACATCTCATTCAACGCGCTTCGGGAAAGAAACCTGCTTGCTTGCCTCCAGTCTTCATCCATCTCTCTAGTCAAAGCCTTCTTCAAGTCCTAGACACCCACGCGCAAGATGTCGATGTCAAACACCACTGCAAACTGGCACTGGAAGAACAAGAACGTAACGGCATGGGCAAAGACTTGGTTTCAGGAAGAGCTCACAACAATCGTGATCAAAGGAGACGGAGAAGAAAAGGCCACCGTTACCTCGACCTCGTGGCTGGACGGAGACGTCGAACTTGGTCAACGCAAATCAAAGTGTGTATCGAGCTCGTGTGTCGGCATTTCTTGATCAGTCTGGATGCACTCATTTCCAGGCTGATCACCATTTACGATTGTAAAATCTCTGTTGAATGGACTGGGACTGCAAGCGATGGAAACGAGGTCACGGGCAAGGTGACCATCCCCGAAGTGTCGCATGAAATCACTGTAGACCGCTTGTCCGATTATACCGCAAGTCAACTTCATGCTTCCCCTGCTTTGTCTTTCGTCCTGACCTTACTCCTTTGCGATGTGACAGTACAATTGGTCAGAGAGTGGCAGTACGAACCCGGCTGTCACCTCACTTCATGCTCTTGTCAAGCAATCTCTTCCCGCAGCGCTCGAAGCCAAGTTTGCTGAGTTTCCGGTTGCGATCATCGAGAAACATGGAAAGGACCTGACCGTTAGTGGGCAGCCTAGTCGGACAGCGACACCTGCTCCGACGTCCGCATCTGTAGGAACGTCTGGCCCCGCTGCGTCGTCGGCGCCCACCCCGGCGAAACCTGCTGCTTCAAGGAAGTCGGCTCTCAATACGTCCCAGGTCGTCAAGGAAGCAACGTTCATGGCTGCGGCTGACGACCTATTTGGATTGCTCACTAACGCACAGCGCATCCCTTTGTGGACACGCGCACCCGCAGAGGTGCGTCGATCGACATTGGATGAAATTCGTCGGAAATGAATGCTCAGACGCTTAGTCTGTCGCCGAGGCCGATACCCCATACTCGCTCTTTGGTGGAGGAGTCAAGGGAAAATACATTTTGCTGACGCCAGGCAAGGAAATTGTCCAGACATGGGCGTTGAATAGCCCTACATGGCCGTCTGGTATGCACGTTGATATAGTATTTATTGAGCGATTGGTTTATGCATGATCTAGGGCACGAGGCCACGCTCACCACGACACTCGAGCAATCATCTGATTCAACGAAAGTGACGTTCACCTTGACAGGTGTGCCGAAAGGTATGGAGGACGAACTCGGACGTAATATCGAAGGGTATTAGTGAGTCATGCTGCGAATGTCTCTTTGTGCGTAACTGACGATTTCATGCAGCATCCACGGTTTGAGATCCATCGGGTATGTGCAGTTGATTGCTTCTCCCACATATACGCAGCCTAGACGGGCGTCCAAGAGATCGCGACCGCCCGCCTCGCAGAAGGGATTCTCGGGCAGCATGGCAGCCACGGGTGTCGCGATCGCGGTCGTGATCCTTGGTGCTGCTTTCTGTCTACCTTACTATTCGCCCATTTCGCCCCGTTCTTTTGCAAAGTGAACTGCATGTCGTCGTTATGCTTGTGCTGATAATCTATGGTTCGGTGCGTTTGGTGACACAGGTTGGGCACTGAGCTCTGAACGAGCTGCTTGCTGGACAAGGGGAACGTTGGCGGCGAGGGCATATTCAAACGTAGAGTTCAGTAGACGAATGTAGGAATGCATTGTAGTTTGAGTAAGGGGGTGTCAGGAGTGCGTTCGAAGTTAGGTAAAGGACCCCGGTAGGAGGGTAAACAAGCAAACAAATTTGGCGCCACAAGCGAATTGAGTTCGACTGCTTCGCGTCGACGGCAAGAATTTCGTTCTTCTGCCCACTTTTCCTCTCTTTTGCAAAATGGCCGCCGCTGCAGTTGAAGAAATTCGTGCCACCTCCTACGTCGGTTTCGACTCCATTACCCAGCAGATCGAGCACAAGCTCTTGAAACGCGGGTTCCAGTTCAATGTTATTGTCGTTGGTGCGTCGACGTGTCCTCGAGCAGGCTGGACTGTCCATAACGTTATAAAATACAGGGCAAACTGGTCTCGGGAAGTCGACGCTCATCAATACCATTTTTGCATCGCACTTGATTGACTCAAAGGGTCGTTTGGAATCGGACGACCCAGTGAGGCAGACTACTGAGATTCAGGCGGTCTCGCATGGTACGTTGGCTACTAGGACTTGACTTGTCATTGTATCGACACTGCAAACTGTATAGTCATCGTTGAAAACGGCGTCAAGCTTCGCTTGAACATCGTCGACACACCTGGGTACGGTGACCAAGTGAACAACGAAAACTGGTAGGTTAAATGTTTTTGGTTATGCCATGTGTTCTGACATGAAGGGCAATAGCTGGGATCCGATCGTGAAGTATATCAAGGACCAACACAGCGCATATTTACGCAAGGAGTTGACTGCCATGCGTGATCGGTACATTCAGGACACGCGCATCCACTGCTGTCTGTACTTCATCAGCCCGACTGGCCACTCGCTGCGGGCCATTGATGTCATTGTGATGAAAAAGTTGAGTGAGGTGGTCAACGTAGTTCCGGTCATTGCCAAGGCGGACAGTCTGACGTTGGAGGAACGAGACGCATTCAAGGAAAAGGTGAGAAACAATGGCTAGTCTAGGAAAAGCGAGGCTGACGGTTTGTCAGATTCGGGGTGAATTAGTATACCACAACATTCGGTTGTATCCGTTTGATACGGACGACAACGACGACGAGGAGGTCCAGCTCAACGAGTCCATTCGGGTACGTCGATCACTAGGGACAGTGAATGGAGCTTTACCTTTTTTTGTTTTTGTTTTTTCAGAACATCATTCCGTTTGCCGTTGTTGGATCTGAGCGCAACGTGATCATTGATGGCAAGTCTGTGCGTGGTCGCAAGAACCGATGGGGAGTGGTGAACGTGGAGGACGAGAATCACTGCGAGTTTATGAATCTGCGGAACTTTTTGACGAGGACACACCTACAGGACCTGATCGAGACGACTGCGCAGATTCACTACGAGGCGTTCCGATCCAAGCAATTGCTCGCTCTCAAGGAGGGCGTACAGCAGAAGCCTGCGATGACGAGCCAGTGATCGTATGTCATTGTGGCGGTGCTAGAGGATACCCAGAATACATGTCATGTCACGCTCGTTTTATCTTTTTTTTTTCTAAATCTTTTTTTACTTTGAGAATATTTTTGTTTTGTTTGCGGACGTTTTTGTCGTTTGGCATCGGTTAATTACGTTGATTACTTTGCAAATTTGTGTCATGAGGGACCCTGCCTCGCTCAGAAATTCGCTTGTTGCCCCTTGCAAATATTTCCGGCCGCATTTCTAATCATTAATCAGCTCAGCCCTCTCGGCCTATGCCCGCTCCCACCATAGACAACTTTCCCTCCTCCCCAGGACGCCACCATGGCATCCTCCTCCTCCTCCTCCTCCTCCTCCCTTCTTCCTCGCATCCGTGCAGCGCTCGCTGCCTTGTCCGTCGCTGCCCTATTCACACGTAGGCGCGGCCCTGGAACGCCCCGAACCGTATTCGTCAACGAGCCCCTCCCGGACCACTTCTTTGACCACAAGCGCAGACCCCTCAAACCTAATGTCTTCCCCTCAAACCAGGTCATCTCATCAAAGTATACCCTCGTCACGTTCATTCCCCGCAATCTCCTCGAACAGTTCCGCCGCATCGCCAACCTGTGCGTTTCCCCCTTCCTTCTTCCATTCCAATTCCCTCACCCTCCCATAGCTTCTTCCTATTCATAGCCATTCTCCAGTTCTTCCCAGAGTTCTCCACAATCTCCCCAGGCCTCGTCATCTTGCCTCTCCTCATTGTCTTGGCCATCACTGCGATCAAAGATGGGTACGAGGACATCAAGCGCCATCAGTCCGACCGTCGTGTCAACCATTCCACCGTCCGCGTGCTCTCCGGTCCAGGTTGGTCCAACCCAAATTTTACGGGCACAAAGAGTCGTACCTTCGTCAGGGGCATCATCCCCCGGCGCAGACCTTTCTCCACCGACCCCGAGGTCTCCACTCCCTCAGACGCCGGCATCGAGGTAGATCATCTACCTGACGATCCTCTGTCCGACAGCGAGTCTCCACAAGTGTATTGGAGTAAGGCGCTCTGGGAAGACGTCCATGTTGGGGATTTCGTCAAGATAGCGAACAACGAGTCGATTCCCGCAGACGTCCTTATATGCGCCACCTCCGAGGACGAGAACGTCGCCTACGTCGAAACCAAGAATCTTGATGGAGAGACTAACCTCAAGTCCCGCAATGCTATTCCCATTCTCGCCGATCTTCGCACCACCCAGGATTGTGCCAGTAAACTCAACTCCTTCACAGTCGATTGTGACCGTCCAGACACCAACATGTATAAGCTCAACGCCGCCGTCTCTCGCAACGGACAAAAATCTCCCGTCGATTTGCAAATGGTCCTGTTGCGCGGCACCGTCCTTCGTAACACAGATTGGGTCATCGGTCTCGTCCTTTTCACCGGTATGGACACCAAAATTATCCTCAACTCCGGTGGCACTCCGAGCAAACGCAGTAGAGTAGAGCGTCAGACTAATCCTCAAGTGTGCGTTCCTTTCTCTCAGTCTGGCTCACGTACTCATTTGTCTCCAGCCTCGTCAACCTCGCTCTGCTTGCTCTTATGGCGGTCGTTTGCGGCATTGCTGATTCACAGATCGAGAAACAGCTTTACCCAGAAGGCGCGCCGTGGCTCTATGGTGATCAAACATCTGACGACAATCCAAACATCAACGGCCTCATCACTTGGGCATTTGCACTCATCACGTTTGTGGTTTGTTTCACCATGCGCACCACATTCTCATACCTTCTTCCAGATTCCAGAACGTTGTGCCGATATCGCTATACATATCGATAGAGGCCGTGAAAACATGTCAGGCGTTGTTTATTTACTTTGATTACGACATTTTCTACAAGAAGACGAACCAACCTACTCTCGCTCGGAGTTACAACCTTTCCGACGATCTTGGTCAGATCGAGTACATCTTTTCTGATAAAACCGGGACGCTGACACAGGTCTGTTGGCTTCTTTTGTAACATATGGAAACAGTGTCTCACGTCATCTCAGAATTCGATGGTATTCAGAGAGTGTTCCATTGGCGGTGTGTCATATCACGGTGACCCCGAAGAGGACGAGGAGCATGAGGTCGTGAAATCAACTACAGCTGATGAGAGCCGCGATTCGTCCTTTGGCTCCACCTCGATCGGACCCTCTGCTGCGAGCCCCACGATGGACGGGGGAGCCATCGAACCGCTGACGGTCGTCAAGCTCTCTAGTGGTGTGCTCAGGCATTTTAGTGATCAACAGCTGAAGCAGGACTTGGATCGAGCCGTAAATGCCGAACCAGGATCGGAGAACGAGGCCCAAGCACGCGCATTGAATGGCTTTTTCTCCGTGTTGGCATTATGTCATACCGTCCTTGCTGCTGTCGATCCGCAGACAGGTGCCATCGAGTACAAGGCTCAGTCACCCGATGAAGCGGCCCTCGTGCAAGCGGCTGCGGACGTCGGCTTCATCTTCCGCGGTCGGGATAGGGAGGTCCTCCTGCTTCAGACACCGTTTTCAAGAGAAATTGAACGATACGAGTTGCTCGACATCCTCGATTTCACAAGCGCCCGCAAGCGAATGAGTATCATTGTGCGCAAACTCAACGGGGACGATTCTCGGCTGTTCCTCCTCGCAAAGGGTGCCGACAGCGTCATCTTTGACAGGTTGAAATCGGGTGGCGACGAGCTCAAGCGAATAACGGAGATGCATCTTGATGATTTTGCCAACGCGGGGCTGAGGACGCTCACATTGGCCTACAAGGTGATACAGGGTATGTATAATCCTACGGTCCCCGCACGTATTCATCTTTTTGCATTCAGAGGATGAGTACGAGGCTTGGAGCGAACGTTATCATGAGGCGTCTGTTGCGCTGGAAGATCGGGAGAAGAGAATAGAGGATGTGAGCGATGAAATTGAAAAAGATCTTCGTTTGCTAGGTGCCACAGCGATTGAAGACCGCCTGCAAGATGGCGTACCTGAAACCATCGCCGACCTCAAGCTTGCAGGTATCAAGGTTTGGGTAGCTACGGGCGACAAGCTCGAAACTGCAATCGGTATGTACTCATTCTGTTTGTCCACCTACATCCTCTAATTCTCTCCGATACGCAGCCATCGGCTACAGCACGAATCTTATCGCAGAGGATTCAAATGTCATTATCGTTCGCGGTGGGGGTACAGGGCCCTCCGTTCATCAGCAGATGACCCGAGCTATTCAAGAGTTTTTCCCCGATACCGACATCATGGAAAAGGAAGAAATTGCCGACGTTGCAATTTCGGATTCCGGACCGTATCCATTACGACGTCTGAGTATGAGTGTCCCCTCCATTGTGGGTGAAGGCAACGGTACCCGGTCAGGCGGATATGTGCTTGTCATAGATGGCACGGCGCTGGGCCAAGTGAGTTTTTCGTCCGTACACGGGTTCCGAAAGCTTATGCCAGATTCAGGCTCTTGCAGACGATGAGAACAAGCGGCTGTTGTTGCACCTCGGGACTCAATGTGAAGGCGTCATCTGCTGTCGTGTCTCACCTCTTCAGAAAGCTCTGATTGTTAAACTCGTCAAAGACGGCCTCCGTGTGATCACCCTTGCAATCGGAGACGGTGCCAACGATGTCAGCATGATCCAAGCTGCTGACGTTGGGGTTGGTATCGCTGGCGAGGAAGGTTTACAAGCCGTGAACTCTTCTGATTATGCCATCGCCCAGGTGCGCGTCTCATCGATGAATCAGCGTGCGCCCGCATCTCATTGTGTCTGTTTTTCGAATAGTTTCGGTTCCTCAAGAGACTGCTGCTCGTTCACGGTCACTGGTCCTATGCGCGCAATGGAACTATGTGAGTTAATCTAGCCCACTGATTTCGGTGCCCCGTGACCACGATCACTGCAGGATCGTCAACTTTTTCTACAAGAATATTGTGGCGGTGGGAGCGCTTTGGTGGTTCCAAATCTATTGTGGATGGAGTTCGGCATAGTACGTCCATCCTTTCTCGATCCTCTTGATCCCGAGCCTCACCCCTCATAGCGCTTTTGAATACACCTATCTTCTTTTCTGGAACTCGTTCTGGACCATTGCACCTGTGCTTGCTATTGGACTTTTCGACCGCATAGTTGGTACGTCGCTTTGGTTACCTGGTGTACACTTCTCTTACGCGCTCTCAGACGCCGATATTCTCATGGCCTTCCCTGAGCTATACCGATTTGGTCGCGAACGAACGTGGTTCAGTTTAAAGTTGTTTCTCATCTACATGATCGATGGCGTCATACAGGCATGTCGTGCTCATTCTCGGGGGTGCTTAGTGCTGACCTTGCTTTTAGTCTGTCTCGTTGTTTTTCATTATCACTTACACTTACTTAACCACCACCACTCGTCCCGACGGTTATGGCATTCAGTTGTATGAGTACACTACTGTGAGCCACATTCTTGGCTCTGTCGCCGATTTCTGACGTCCCACAGACGATGGTATTTTCTGCCGTGACAGTTGTCTGCTTGTACAACGGCCTTAACACCAACGTGTGGACCGGGTGGGTCTTCTTCGCAATCCTCTTCGGAATCGTGTTTCTCTGGCTGTACACGGTATTGCTTTCGTTTCACTCGCTGCAGCTTGGATGTTCATTATTTTCCTGCAGGTCGTGTACAACTCAATTAGCCCAGGCTGGATTGTCACGGATGTCTATGGCAACAACCATTTCCTGTTCCCTTCCGCTTACTTTTGGCTATGCCAGCCACTCTGTGTGGCGATCGCCCTTCTTCCGAGGTATCTGTACCGCGCATGGCTAACGGGCTATGCTCCAGGCGACCTGGAGCTTCTTCGCTATATCCGAAAAACGCAGCCAGATCTCGACATGGCCACCGCTCTGCGCTATGATCAGAACGAAGTAGCTCCACGTCGGTCTTCGCTGTCAAGACGGAGACCATCATCACGGACATCACGACCAGTGTCAATCTCATCAGCACCTTTTGGCACTCCGGCCATGAACTACAGTGTGGACACGCTTGCTTTGGAATCTCGCAGGACTCCTGTGAGTCGCACGGACATGTGTAGCGGTGTACGCTCCATACACCGCGGCTTCGACTTTGCCACAGAGGAAGGCGGTGTTGCAATGCGTCGAATGCAAAGTAATCTATCCGAGCGTCGACAGAGCAGTCGCCATCTTCCTCTACTTGCGGAGCCGAAGGTATCACCGAAGCGAAAGCCCTCTTTACGCATCTTTTCATTACGGCGTAAAAAGCCTCCGACTCCGAACAAGGAGTGATCCCTCGAGTGCTCAAGTTTTTGCACGATCTAACGCTCAACTAACGTCACACTATCTGTTTTTCTGCATTGCATCCGCACCCCATCTCCTTGTATGCTTTGTCATGGTTGTATTTGTTTTCGCTATTTATTCACCCCCCTTGGATTGCGATTCTACGTAGTACCTAGCAGTGGAAGGATATCATGATCATTAATTTGACTCGCACAGTAACATATTTGTGAACGCAGAGACGAAACATAGTAGAAGGCACCAATGAAAAGTTTGAAAGAACAGTGAAAGGGCAGATACTGCATTGAAATAATGTACAGATGCCTACAAAAAATGCGATAATCGAGGCCCAGTGTGCGGGAAATCATGTTACGACGTCGTCCCACTCACCCCACTCACCCCCAACTGCCCGAACTTGAACTTTCTCCCCAGATACACCAAAATATGCGGCTTTGAACCAAGTCTTCATATCCTCTTCCCCAAAGGGACCATGAGCCTCTCCTGGCTGTTGACCAGGAACATTCCACCTATAATGGTACTTGACATCGGCAGAGGGGGGAACCCAATCGTCCTTGACCTGCCCGCTAGACCGTATGTCGCGTACAAGTTCTTCGTAGGTTTTCGAGTAGATGTCCGTGTCTCCGAGCGACATGATATTGGATGCGAGATGAGTAATCAGATCAATGTCAGTGATGCCCTTCGATGGTTGTTCGTCCACCGCCATGCCGGAGGCATCCTTTGACCTTTTGTTCGTGCGTTTTCTGGCGACCACACTCAATACGTGATACCGCGTGACATTCGTTCGAAAAGACGCACCTAGAGTTCTTTTTCGACAGTGCGCCCAGACGCTGCAACGCCTCGAGCACCGTCTCTCCACGCTTGAGCATGCCGACGAGTTGCACCTCCAACGAGCTCTTGCCACCGCTCTGCTGGAGCTCTCTTTCCTCCGCTTTCATCTTCTCCCTTTGTATACGATCTTGCTGACGTTTCCTGCGCCGGGCAAGCTTGATTTCCTCTTCGTCGAGTCCGTCCATCCAACGATCGTGCACGGCATGCGGATCGAACGTCTTGACGTACGTCCCGTCCGCGGCGAACTTGCCCTCCTCCATCTCCTCCCGCATGTTGAACGACGACAGCTCGTACCCCATCCCGGCCTGCTTCCTCCGCTTCGCGTCGTCTTCATGATCGCCATCGTTGTCGTTGTCGTCGTCGTCATCGTCGCTCTCGTGACCGGACTCATTGAACTCTTGGCCCTCGATGTCGCCCAGACGGAGAAACTCCTTTTCCTTTTGACTGGAGGACGCCCCGACCTCGTCACTCTTGGTCTTCTTGCCCCCCATGGCGAACATGTCGCCATCGTCATCGTCCCCGCCTGCTTCCCCGTTCTGATCCTTTCGGCGACTATACACGACGCCCTCACCATCGTCGCTCGAGTCGCTCTCGTACCCCTCGTTTCGTACGCGTCCTTTCCGCTTCGCAGATGGGTTCTCGAGTGCGTTGTCGACCTCTTCGGCAAAGTTGACGGGATCATCACCTGGGTCCACGAAACGGAGTTTCTTAGGGTTGGGAGGGCATTGGACGGAGGATTCGCCCGAGGTGGCAGACCGCTTGTGTGCGGTGCGGGGCTGCATGACGGTGCAGTTATCGGAATGGTCAATTGTTTACACGTATTTGTCGAATGTACTTGAGTCACGTTACTAGTCCAGATTAGAGGCAAAAGGATAATTATCGGTATTTCAATCACATATGCATCCCCCTTCGCGTCAAACAGCCGCCGCCTTCATGATGGCAGCTACATACCCAAGCTGATTCTCGATGGAAGCATGCGAAATGAGGAGTGTGCTTGACAGCCCCCTCAGATGCGCAGGGGTCCCGAGCCTTTCGACAATTCCCACGTTTTCAGAAGAATACACCACACAGACTTCCTTCCCTACTGGCGCGACAAGCTGAACGACGTGGCTCAGCATGCGTAAAAGATTTAACAGTCTGTCATACCGTCTGAGATGCCTCGAAACGCTGCCGGAATATAGCGAACCGTTCTTGCTGTGTGGTTGTCGCAGAGGGGTCGAGAATGACTCGAGCCGTGCCGTCGCTCTTGAAAGTATTGACCATAGCAAGCGCATCGTCCGCAGCATAGAACAACGCCACTTTGCTACCGGAGGAGTTTCCAATCAGGATGTCGCATATCCGCGTTTTGAGTTCGTTACAGTCCTTGAGAAGCATCGGAAGCTCGACACCATCACCAAGAATCACTCTGAACGTCGTCGAAAACCTGTAACAGTGATGAGTCAGATTCCAGTTGTTCGAACGAGATTCTGACTCGTTTTCAGCCACTGGCGGTTGGTTTGCTGTGGAGCCTTGGTATCTATCGAGAGATTTAGCATGATACACAATGACAAGGCAACGTAGACTGACAATGGACCGAATA
>JBBPLL010000013.1:0-52585 GCA_038089755.1 Leccinellum rugosiceps | reverse complement strand
GTAGACCGGAAGGAAGATTGCGCAGAGTTGAAAGGGCTGAAAGATGTTGAGGCAGAAGGAAAGAGGTGTTCTTTGGCGAGCTCAATCCTGGATCACACGTGATCATTACGAGATCAACACTTTAACTGTGGTGTGCTTACTTCTTTTTCACTTCGTCTACTGAAGGAGCAGTAACGGCTGGGACTGGTGCGTTGTCAACAGCTGAAACTGCGGTCTGCTGCGCGGCTTCTGAGACGGAAGGTGAGGATTCTGCGACCTGGTCGCTTGGCTTGCACCCCTCCGCCACCACTACTGGAGATTGGTTGGGTAATTCCTCTTCCGCTGGTGCTGGAGGTGAATCCGATGCTTGTGGCGCTGGTGGTGCTTGCGGCTCCTTGGTTTCATGCAGCTCAGTGATAGGATCATCTTCGTAATCAGGAAGCGTCTCTCGATCCGCTTGGAGCCCCGCCAGCTTAAGCAACTCTTCCCCTGAGGGAGAGGGTCCCGTACTATGTGAGTCCGACACCGTCTGATCACTCTGCCTTGTATCTTCATCATGGTGTTTGTCTCCTTCACTTGCACCACGAACGGCTGGAAATTCTTCAATCTCATCCGTTTCATCGCGTTCCGTGGTGGTGCGTGCATATTTTCCTTTGACACTCTTCAAGGCGCCTTTGGTGACAGTGAGCAAAGAACTGCGGTTCTTGATGTTTAAATCAGTAGAAGATCGGCGAGGTCCAGGTTTCCCGCCCCGCCTGGCGGTGCTGGAGCTCGGTGCATCGGCGAGAGGTACATCAGTTGTGCGAATGGACATCAGACGAGCTTTGGCAGTTATACGGGTCTGTTTGTTCGCGACGTCAAGCGTAGTCGTGTCCATAAGCTTGACAAGTGGGTTTGCAGCCCGGGCGCGATGGTGAGGGAGGCTGGAACTTTTTTCCTGAACTTCCGGTGCCTTACTAGAAGAGGGCAGTGGTGAGTCGAAAAGAGGATCAGGATCACTGGGGGGTGGCGAAGCAGAAGCTTTCGTCTCGGGAACGGCGTCATCGGAAGACTCGATAGTTACTGGGGGCGGGGATGCTCGGGAGGCTGGCTTTTGAGCGGCCGCTGGTGCATCCGTGCTCTGATCGATCTCGATTGGATGGCCGGTGTAAAAGTGCTCGAGATCTTCGAAAGAGAACTTTTTGGGACCTTTTGCACTCCCACTAGCAGTGACCCGCTGCCGTTTCCCAGCGACTTCTTCTTCTTCCACATCCTCCACGCTCACTTGCATGAGCTCGTCTTCCACTTCGACTACGTCTGGGTCTGTCTCGCCGTCCGCATCGAGTTGCGAGTCACCAGGAGATGGCTGGCGTTTTTGGGCCGGCTTGCGTGACGTGCGTGGTCCAGGAGAAGAAGCCCGTCCCCGCTTGGATGATCTGGTAGATATTTTCAGATCCCCTGCGGATGACCTACGCCTCATGTATCCCCATTCATCATTCGTGCCGTCCTCGACGCGCCGGCGCTTCCGGGTGGACAGTGGTGGCGCCGAGATAGCGACACCGTTTGAAGTCGGAGCATCCTCGGAAGCAGGTACCACCCGAGTTTTCGTTGAGCTCGCCTTCCTCTTCAGGCCCTTTTTAACTGGCACGACGATTGTCATCCACGTGACGCAACGGATACTGTTAAGACGTGAAAGTACCTGGCGGCCCAGAGACTAACAGCTCTTCTCCCTTCTTGAAGGCGGTAGCGTCGGAGATATCTCTACCACCGGTATCTACGCGTTCCCAAAACGCCTCTAGAAAATGTTCTGAACCATTTTGAAACGAATCCGTAGGTTCCCAGCTGAACACAAACGAGTTCGTTAGGATCCCAATAGGTTCTTGGAATGACATACGTGCTATCGACCCAGTCATACCCTTTCCACTGCAACACGACCAAGGTAAGTGGAATGCGTGTGAGAGGGTAGTGCTGGACAGACCTTGACATAGTATCTCTGCACGGCTTGGTTGAGTATGAGTAGAATGCTGAGTAGATGGACCTTACCCAGGTAATTTTCTTGCCTCTCTTGTCGTGGACGCGTGCCCTGGTGACGGACTCTGGACGAGAAATATGAACGGATCCACCCGAGGTGAAGGGCAAGAAAAGAATACCAACCGACTTCGTACTCTGGCGGGCCGTCCATGCTACCACTGGCAGTAAGTTAACAACCAACCTTTCCACCCGCGTACCAACGTAACTAAGCTAGATGGGAAAATATTTCCACATTCGGAATGCAATCCGATACCTTGTCCTCGACCGATGTCGACTTCTGAAAGCAAGAATTCTGGAAAGATCAATGACGACGGAAGATGGAGAGTTAATTGGTGGGACATGCACCCTCTCGTGGAGGACATTCGCAGGTGTGCCAACGTGTTGCGGATATGACCTCAACAACCTGACTGGCAACATGGCAGACCCGTTGCTTGGTCTGCCTCGTCCACGATTTTCACAGCCCACCCGACGCAGCCCTCAGTCGTTGGCCGTCTTTTTCCATCCTCAAAGCAGTTCTTTGTGGCATCTCCAGATCCAATTGTCCGCTCTCCTACGTCCTATGGACCACCTACTATCATCAGCGTGTCCCCGAATGACTCTTGGCTATTCGCGTTCTTTCCCAGCCATGAATCCGATGGAATAGCTTGCCTTTGGAATCATGGGCCTTGTCTGGATGCTTGGAAGGTCAAAGAGTATTGGTCATTCCCTCGCGGTGCAGGCGTCATAACATGTGGTTGGGCTGGTGCCGAACGTGAGGTACGTCTATTGTTGATTCCACTTCGAACCAGTTTGTCATTAGAATAGTGGTCAACATCTGCAGATGGTTCATCGTTTCGACTTCCGTCTCGGGGCCCCCTTACGCCGGTATCGAACCCGACTCTCCTGCTTGTGACGCAGGCACACCAGTTCCACGTTTGCTACCTCCGCACTCATCTTCCGACTCTGAAAATGTTGTCTTGTCCTTTAAATCAACCTTATCTAGCTACTGAGGGCCAACCGCCAGCTGCGTTGCACGATACCACGACTGGTCCTAAGACCTCGAGGCTATGCACTTATGCCGCAATCGGATTTATCTACGGAGGCAAGTATCTACCTTTTTAAAATCATTTTTCATGGTATCTCATGCTGCTGCTGCATCAGAGTCCTCCATTCTGGTTGCAATGAGGTCTAGGCGGTACCCCACCACTGACAGCTTAAAACTGGCGACATATGATGATCTTGAGCTCGATATTCCATTGGATATTCCACAATCACAGGACAAATCTTCTGAGGAACGGGTTTTATCATTAGAATGGGGCGCACTTGCAGAAGAGCAGACGATTGAGCTGTGTGAAGTGAAGCTCCATTTCGACGGAATGTTTACAAGTATGATCTTTACTGTTGCCTATGAACCGCTCAAACATGTATTTTGGAATGCTAGGTTTAATCAGTCAACCACTTCCATCCCTTCATCATCCCTTTCCCCATATGAGCGGCCTTACATTTGTTTGTTCTCCCCCTCCGAAACTCGATCCTTCAGCTTCACCAAGAACCTCACCCAAGAGGGATAAGCAGCCTATGCGTCCTGTGGAACCATCCTCAACATTCCTTGTGGCGTCTTTCCTGGACTTTGAAGAGTGTAAGACATCCCGCTTCTATGTATGGTTTGATGGTTTATTGACGCATATTATTATGCTTCCTACTGCCGCGTAGACAACACAATTCCAAAATCAGCTGTTGTGGCATATACTATCGCCCGCTCGTTATTGTCACCCATGTCGATTAAGCCCGCTTGGGTAATACCCGTCATGGTATGGTGTTCGTGTACGCTAACATGCTAGACCAGACTATCCACCAAGCCGGAGAGCGTTCATTTTTCCCGCACGTTTTGGTGCTTTCGTGTCCAGCATGGGTCTTCATTAATCCTCGAAAGCGAGGTTTGATAGCCTTTTTGACGAATACAGGCGGTCCCACTTCCAGACGAAACCAGAAGGTGAAGGAGGTGGTGGTTGGCAATATTGTCGTTTTGCGTCTGTGCGTCTCCATCTAATGTATCAAAATGTCAACTCATCGATGTGTCGGCACCTTTTTCTCGCAGACCAGACTTCATTGAAGACGTTGAATGGGAGCAGTTGCCAATTATGGCACTAACAAACAGAGCAGGGATGGATTGTAAGTACACCTGTGCCAACAGGTACTCCATATGTGTGAATTCGTGCGTTCTAGGGCCAATAAATATGACTGCATCGAAAAATCAAATGCTTGTCTGCTCAACAGCCTTGGGTCGAATGTCAATCCATAATCTACCTAAACGACTCACGAATGTCTCAACATCCGATGGTAGGTTCATTTCACCCTTCATGACGTGCTCAGCCTCATGACATTTAGATTCTTCTCCAAGAAACATCTCGCCTCTCTCCATGGCACTTGTAACTGCTCTCCAGTCCCGCAGATCGATAGCAGACATTGCCCATATTCTTGCTACGCCTGCAGTGTCGTTGGACGTTGTCGTAGATACGTTGAAGGGGGCATGGTTAGCATTCGAGATGAATGGACGTGCTGGCCTAGCAGGTGCCTTTAATATCGCGGACGTTCTGGGAGCGACCGTTGAGCTTTATCGGTCGGTACATTTTCTATTTCATTTGATCATCTTTCACGCAAGCTCTCAGAACAAGAGCACGACTTCTCACCGATGATGATGACGATGATGATGATCTACTATCATCGCTTTGGAGGAATGCCCACGACTTGTGTTCCATAGCAGCCTGCCTCACTGCATTCGAAGACTGCAAGGAGCCTGAAGGTTATGATCTAGGTAATCGGGACTACTAATGGAAAAATGACCGTGCTGACCATTAACAAGAGGCCACCTGGCAGCTCGTTAGTCTGTCAGGTTGGGTAGTCAGATTTCTAGAAAAGCTTATGAAAGAATGTCTTTTTGCTGTCAATTTGACTGACCCAGCTGCAAACACGAACGAGCTTCAGCCGAAACTCGAGCCTGTCGATGACACGGACGTCTTCACCGCAGATGGTATGTTGCTCTATACTCGCGCATTCGTGATGGGTGGCTCAGCAATCCTAGAAATCAAGCGACCTCCCTTCTCACCTCTTGAGTCACCCATCCTGCTCCACCTTGCTCATCCGTACATGATATCCAATCTTATCGGCGTGATATTTCATGTCAACAGGTTCCACCATTCACTTGGATCACTCACTCCCAAAAGAGAAAACTCCCAGATTGCTCGGGATATCCTTATGGATACCATCGGTTGCTCTGGGCTCGATCTCAAGGGCGTAGAGGAGATATTAAAAGGGACCAAGTCCGACATGAGAAACATTCCTGGTAAGTCAATACCATTGCCATCGGGCGCAGTCATTAATTGACCAATTCTATTATGCTTTCATAACAGGGGATGAAGCGAGGTTATCGCTATCGAAATGTCATCCGGTCCCCGGCCAGCACCCATTCCTACGAAAAGTGGTCCACACACTGTTTACGTCTACGGCCATCGACAAATCTCGTTTGTTTATAAAGGCCTCGGATCTCGTCGATGGATTCGCAAGCCTGTCAACTTTTGAACAAGCAGGGAAGGACCAGGGTAGGGATGTGGTCACAAAGGGTGTCTTGATACGACGGAACCCAAGCTTGTTGTGCCTCCGTTGCGGGTGTAGGTCGGAAGTGGGCGGTGAGGTGAGCGTTGCAGGACATGTCTCGCTGAGATGGAGAACCTGGGAGAAAATGTGGGCAAGTCACTGTGTTTGCGGGGGAGGGTGGATAAGTGGAAACGCGTAGCGTATTCGCAGTTTTGATTTCCTTGATTTACTTTAAATTCAAACGTGACAAGCTTCAGCTTTATCTGCATGGCTCCCGCAAATCTGGACACATGGTTTGAAGATCGTAGACAAACCATACGCTTCGATCGATGAGCTACGGTGAAATCATCGAAAAGGCCATCCAACATCAGCAAAGCTGGCTTATAACGTCACGCTTGACGCACTCTTGTAGGCCGCTCTTCCAATCAGAGCTCTCAATTCTCGAGTGAAAAAGGAATCTAAGGGTCCTTACGATACTTTTTTCTGGGACTATTCCAAACGGAGGTTGCCTGGGCAGCCTCTGGCTCGGTTATGGTATGCAGATGAACAGAGGGGCGGTGGCAGTGCAACTTGAAACTACTAAGGCTTTCAAGTTTTGTTTAGCCTTATCGCGATTCGCTACTACCGTCCGGACTTCTCCCGTCGCAAGTTATACTTCGCAGTGGATAGAGCATCATCCTGTACCGAATCTGCGACTCGAACGGCCTCTGTTTCCTCGGAAAATAGTTGACATCTTCATCTTCCGACAACCCACGGACTACGGAGTTCGGTAGTAGTGTGCCTCTTCCGCGCATCCTTTGACAACTGATTCTCAACTTCCCACTGTGGTTCACCGAACTTCTTCGGAATTTCTGAAGCAACTTCTTTACAAACATGCCTAAGGTGTCTATCCCTCCGTTGCCATTGTCTGGGCTTTTTGCAGTGGCAAAGCCCTCGGGCCCAACCTCAATGGCTGTTGTTGAAGGCATAAAGCAACTTGTCGGAAACTCGCGCCTATTTGTGGACGCCAGCAAGCTGGAAAATCGGACGGGAATGAGTAGCAGAAAAAGGAGAAAGGATTCTGTCAAGATCGGTCAAGGTGGAACATTGGATCCGCTTGCTGACGGGGTACTAGGTCAGTCCATATCATGTTTCATTGATCTGTACTTATGTTGGTAACTCTTCGGTGACCGCAGTCGTTGGTGTCGGAAAGGGCACCAAACGGCTCTCCAACTTTCTAGATTGCGTCAAGGTATCTTATTTTTTTTGAACGGTCCATTTTATTTCGAGGTTTCAGCCAGGCCACAGGAGTATAGGACCACTGTCCTGCTAGGCTGCGAAACAGATAGTTATGATTGTCAAGGGGCCCGTGTGCGCGAGGCACCATGGCGCCATGTCACTAAGGATACGGTAGAAGCGACACTGGATAGATTCAGAGGCGAGATATACCAGACCCCACCCATGTCCGACCGTACTCCATCGCTCATTCCAGGCACTCATTCTTCGATAGATTCTCCGCGCTCAAGATGGACGGTATGCCATTGTACGAGTACGCTCGCAAAGGCATACCATTGCCTCGTCCCATCGAAAAGAGGAAGGTCACTATTCACTCGCTGGAACTCCTCGACTGGAAGGGGAGCGATCACGACTTTAGATGGCCTAAAGAGAAATTTACTCCGGACCAGGAGGCTGCCATGAAGACGGCATTGGGATCTGTGGAGTGCGACGCTACCACTCAAGACAAACCTGAGGAGGACGCCAAGCAGGTTCCGACGGCGTTCGTTCTGAGCATGAAAGTCTCTGGAGGCACATACGTCCGCTCAATCGTTCACGATCTCGGTCGTGCGCTTGGTTCCGCCGCGCACGTAGTTACGTTGACTCGGTCTCGACAAGGAAGGTATACGTTAGATCCCGGAGATGTGGAAGATAAGCCATGCATGCCGTGGGATGTTTTTGGGAAGGCCTTAGAAGATGAGGGCGAACGTGATGAAGACGGCTGGAGGTCGTGGGAGAGAGAAATTATCGAGCGAATGGAAATAGTCGATTCTCGGAAATAATAAGTCATTGACTATTGGTAGGACCGTTGCTTCTCAGAAACATGGAACGGTGATCCGGAATCCGGCGGTTCGTGCGGACCGCCGAAATTGGGCGCCCATCCGTGGACATCGCAATCTCAGCCGCTTGTCACCAAACTGAACGGCATGATTGACGCATAGGGATCGCGGGTTCGGGATTGTCGCGGACCGGCTGCGGACCGTGCTCCGGAATCACTCCTTTTTAACCTGCAGAGGACTGCATGGGTGGGACTCTGTTTGTGGACCACCTCCCCTCCCTTTACCCTTGTTTCACCATGACAATCAATGGTTCCAATGGCATCCACGCGGCTATAACCCGCCCACTAAGTCCAGGCATTTATGCTCCTATTCCGACATTTTTTCAACTTGAATCCGAGGATCTTGGTGAGTGATTATGGTTGTACACGCGTAATGCGCTACAAAAAGGACGAACAGATCTCGGGACATTTGAGAAGCACATTCTTCTAACAGCCTTAGCCGGTGTCCGGCCAGTGTTGTCGGGTTCGATGGGCGAAGCTATTCACTTGTCGCATGCTGAGCGATCGACGTTGATAAGGACTGCAAGGAAGGTCCTGGACGACGCGGGGTTACATAGGGTTCCGATTATCTCTGGAATTGGTGCTGGCAGCACGCGGGAGTGCATTGAGCTGGCATACGAAGCCGCTGATGCTGGCGCAGACTGTGTTATCGCCATCTGTAGCGGATACTTCTCTGGGGCGCTTGCTGGGAACAAGAATGCGCTCAAAGCTTTCTGGACTGAAGTTAGTCAGAAGAGCCCAATACCCGTCATGGTGTACAATTGTGAGCACGATGCTCCTGCGTATGATATACGGCTGACGTTTGGTCTTTGTCCTAGATCCTGGAGCTGCTGGGGGTATCAACTTGGATTCTGATATCATTACCGAGCTCGCGAAAGAGTGTCCAAATCTAGCAGGGGTTAAACTCACGTGCGTTCATGAAGACAAATGCCCCCGCCCCCGGCTAATTCGCTAATTCACTAATTCACATGTATAGGTGCGGCGATGTAGGAAAGCTGACACGTATCGCGGCTGATGTTTCCGCCACATCCTTTCCTTTTAACTACCCGCGGAAGAACAAGGATGCACCATTCCTTGTTCTCGGCGGATTCGCCGACTTCCTCCTCCCGGGTGCATGTGCCAACGGCCACGGTGCCATCACAGGTCTTGCGAACGTTGCACCGGTGAGTGATCGGACATTTTAGTAGGAAACACACATCGGTGACGTCATTGCTGTATCAGCGCACTCTGGTGAAGCTATTTCAACTCATCGAGGCATCCATGGCCGATCCGACGCTTCTTGATGAGGCGAGAAGGTTGCAGGGAATTGTCGCGCGAGCCGATGCCACAATCGCCAAGGCTTCTATTGCTGGCACCAAGTATCTACTTGAGAAGCTTTATGGATATGGAGGGAATCCTCGACGGCCACTTTCGCCTATTGAACCTGCTGCAGGTGAGGTGTTGTGGGAGCACCCAGACACTCGCGCGCTCGTGGACGTGGAGGTCTCGCTCTCCAAGACAGCCAGTTGAAGGGAGGACCATTCCGAATTCGTATATTGAGATCGCTAAGAAATGTGTAGTTTTACTTTATTCTATGTATATGTCGCGCTCGGATAGGCTGGACTTGGACCTTCTTTACGAATTATTCCGAGCAGCGGATGCGACTTTCCATGATGTCTAACCGCATAAACACACACTGCCGCATGACTGTGAGGTTCGGAGGCCGAGCTGCGACGAATGTGGGAATCTGATGCATGCGTCTGCGGGTCACGACGTGATCTATTCAATTCACACGGGCGTAGCGGGGTGTCCCGGAAGATCGGAATGGGAGAAAATGATGTTACCATTTAGCTAGTGCCTGAGTGGGCCGCATCATGGTGTTGACAGTTAAATTTATGTAACAACTCCGACCGTGGTCACCGCCCTCACCAGCTTGCAGTCTTCTTCGGTTGGTCCTGAGAATCATTGTTTCTTGAACCACCATCATGTCTGCATCGGTCTGCAGACCGTCTGTGGCGACCATGAGCTGCCGATCGCTCAGTAGCTCGACATTCAAATCGCTTGTTTCAGGTTAGAATGGTTGACATGTACAGCCCTTGACGGTTATTCACCTACAAGCGATCACACAGGCGTTCGGTCATTCCACTGGTCTATATACCGCAGAAATCAATCGTCGTCGTCCAAGTCAGAGGTAGAGAAAGATTCTGGTGCGTGTCATGAACTGCATCACTTGACACAAGGTGATATGTGATCTCTCGTGCTCACAGGCGTTCCGTATTCCTCTCTTGTCGTCGGTGCACCTAGGGAGACGTATGCAAACGAACGTCGGGTATCTCTCACACCTCAGAATGTTGCTCTACTGAAGAAGAAAGGGTTTGGTAGCGTTCTGGTCGAAAGACACGCTGGTGCTGCAGCACAGTTTCTAGATGGAGAATATGCCAAAGCCGGAGCTACCTTGGTCTCCAAAGAGGAACTCTACAAGAGGACCGACATTTTGCTCAAAGTGCGACCTCCTTCGCAAGATGAAGAGGTCCCTGCCTTGAAAGAAGGCAGTACCGTTCTCTCTTTTTTATACCCTGCGCAGAACAAGTCGCTCGTCGAGAAGCTTGCTTCGCGCAACGTAAATGCATTTGCCATGGACATGATTCCACGCATTTCACGCGCTCAAACGTTCGATGCCTTGAGGTGAACACAACAACCACATCCAGTTCCCATGCCTAATGCCTTCGGATCAGTTCTATGGCTAATATTGCCGGATACAAAGCTGTTTTAGAGGCTTCCAACCACTTTGGTCGATATCTTACTGGACAGGTCACGGCTGCTGGGTAAGTGCATGGCTATCCTCGCGTTATTGGTGTTTCTAACCTTTTCTCCACAGAAAGGTAGACGCGTATCCTTTGATTCACTAAGTTCATCCATCTTACGCGCCTGCAAGGTTCCCCCTGGCAAGGTTCTTATCATTGGTGCTGGTGTAGCAGGACTCAGTGCTATTGCAACGGTTAGTCTTTTTGACGGAGCGAACATTCCAAGGCAAAACCAAGCTTATCCCGAATCATGACAGGCACGTCGACTTGGTGCTATTGTTCGAGGTTTTGACACCCGCTCGGCTGCGCGCGAACAAGTCCAGTCTCTTGGGGCTGAGTTTATCGAAGTCAATATCCAGGAAGAAGGTGGTGGGGCAGGTGGTTATGCCAAGGAAATGTCCAAGGAATTTATTGAAGCAGAGATGGCACTTTTCATGGAACAATGCAAGGAAGTCGACATCATCGTCACAACTGCGCTGATTCCCGGCAAACCCGCGCCTAAGCTAATAACAAACGAGGTTAGCAAATGGTCAATAGTGAAGCTATCTGACTTCATGTTCGCCTGCAGATGGTTGCAGCGATGAAGCAGGGTTCAGTTATCGTCGATGTATGTTGTTTTGTGTTTGCGTGATCTGATCTGACGACTCATGCCTTCGATCAAGTTAGCAGCCGAAGCAGGTGGTAACTGTCAGGCTACGGTTCCCGGGGAGTTAGTTATCAAGGATGGGGTCACTATCATCGGTAACTTGACACTCTCTTTGGAGATCGATTAGATGTTCACTCACTGTGCAGGTTATACTGACCTTCCTTCGCGGCTGCCCACACAGTCATCGACTCTGTACTCGAATAACATCACCAAATTCCTGTTATCTATTGGTGAAGGGAACAACTACGCCATTGACCTGAGTGATGAAGTGGTCAGAGGTTCAATTGTGGTTCACAAAGGTGAACAACTACCACCAGTTCCTCGTCCGGCACCCCCTCCGGCACCCCCTCCGACCCCCAAGGTAGAGGAAGTCCAGACTAAGGCCATCACTCCATGGCAGAAGGCCACTCGTGAAGTTGCAACTATCACTGCGGGAATGGGATCAGCAGTCGCTCTTGGAAAGCTCACAGGGGCTGCCTTTATGAGCAACTTTTTCACGTTTGGGTTGGCGGGTCTGGTGGGATACCGTGTTGTTTGGGGTGTGGCTCCAGCTCTGCACTCGCCATTAATGTCGGTCACAAATGCAATCTCGGGTTAGTTGAGCATGATTCATGAAACGAGCTCCGCATTACTAACTAAGCCCACAGGAATGGTCGGCATCGGGGGTTTGTTTGTTATGGGCGGCGGTTACTTGCCCGAGACTATACCTCAAGTACTCGGTGCTTTGTCAGTTCTGCTTGCTAGTGTGAACGTCGCTGGAGGTTTCGTCATCACCAAGCGTATGCTTGACATGTTTAAAAGTAAGCACCAAGGTATCATGATGTTCGAGTTGTGGCATAATCATAGTATATTTTAGGACCAAGTGATCCCCCCGAATATTCATGGTTGTATGGAGTTCCTGCAGTTGTATTTACCGGAGGGTTCCTGGCTGCAGCGAGCACGGGCATGGCTGGCCTTGTCCAAGCGGGCTACCTGACCAGCAGTATGCTTTGCATCGGTAAGCCTTTCAGTAGTCATTCTCTTAATGGAGCCAACTTTTTGTAGGCTCTCTGTCTGGACTGGCTTCGCAAGCCACGGCTCGACAAGGAAATGCCCTTGGTATACTTGGTGTAAGCTCAGGGATCCTCGCGTCATTATTAGCTGTTGGCTTCCCTCCGGAACTCCTAGCACAATTTGTTGGAGTTGCCGCTGTTGGCGGAGCAATTGGTACCGTGATTGGTCGGCGCATCACGGCCACCGAACTTCCGCAAATGGTTGCAGCTTTGCACTCTGTCGTTGGTCTTGCAGCAGTGTTCACATCAATTGGCAGTGTTCTTGCCGACCCATCGCACCTTTCCGTACTCCATCAAGTGACAGCATATCTTGGAATCGTGATTGGTGGTATCACCTTCACAGGTTCCATTGTAGCTTTCTTAAAATTGGCTGGGAAAATGAGCTCGAGGCCGTTAATGATGCCGGGAAGGCACCTCATTAATGCTGGACTGCTGGGTGCTAATGCATTAACTATGGCTGCCTTTGTCACTGCCGCGCCAACGGTGCCTCTTGTTGCTGCAGGTTACCTGGGTGCAAGCACAATTTTCAGCTTTATCAAAGGCTTCACCACGACGGCGGCTATTGGTGGAGCTGATATGCGTAAGCGTTAATCAGAACATCATTCTCAAATCAAGCTCATTTGTTGGATAATCCACCTAGCCGTCGTCATTACTGTTCTGAATGCTTATTCGGGCTTTGCACTTGTTGCGGAAGGTTTTATGCTGGACAACCCGCTCCTCACTACCGTCGGTTCATTGATCGGTGTCAGCGGTTCCATTCTTTCATACATCATGGTTCGTATATTAGTGACCTTCATACTATTCCTGTCATACTCATTGATCGTAGTGCGTTGCCATGAACAGGTCCTTGACCAACGTTTTGTTTGGTGGTATTGGCACTATTGCGCCATCGGAAGCTACCAAGATCGAAGGCACAATAACCAAGACCACTGTGGATGATGCAGTGGAAGCGCTCACTAACGCCGACAATGTCATTCTGGTACGAACGTTCTCTCCGTTGTTCGTCTCATGCTTACTTACTTTATCAAGGTTGTTGGATACGGCATGGCTGTGGCCAAGGCTCAGTACGCTATCTCGGAAATCTGCTCGATGCTGCGTGCCAAGGGTATCAATATACGCTTCGCCATCCATCCGGTGGCGGGTCGCATGCCTGGCCAATGCAACGTGCTTCTAGCAGAGGCATCGGTACCATATGATAGTGAGATCTATTTTTGCTCCGCCGATGTTAATTTGTATCTAATCTCCTTACCAATCTAGTCGTCTTGGAGATGGATGAGATCAACGACGACTTTGGCGAGACGGACGTTACGCTCGTCATAGGGGCAAACGACACCGTGAATCCTATTTCCCTCGAACCTGGTTCACCGATAGCAGGAATGCCTGTTCTGCATGCGTGGAAGAGCAAGCAGGTCATCGTGATGAAGAGAGGCATGTCGAGTGGCTATGGTACGCATCTTTCCGGACTCGGACCTGCACACGCAACATTAACATCACTTTCCTTTAGCGGATGTTCCGAACCCCATGTTTTATATGCCGAACACGAAGATGCTGTTCGGAGATGCAAAGGATACCTGTGATGGTACGTGTCTGCTGATTCCTTGATCGACTTTTTTGCTTATGACGATCCCAGCTATCAAGAGAGGCTTAGAATCGCGCAACTAGGGCCACACGCAGTCTTATCACCCAGGAGGAACTCCGTGTACACAGATGTATATTGTATAGAATTATCATCGCATCACTAGGGCGATTGTGTGTTCAGTCAGATACAAAAGTGTCTTGTGCGGTATCCTCGATTATCAACTGAAGTGGAGTGTTCGCGGAGTAGTGTATACATCACGTCATTATATCGTAACTGACTAGGGCAGGCACAGCGGGGCTACGAGAAACACAGAATACGATCATCTGCCACGGCCATAGTATTATCATATACGAAAGCTCCCCAAAGAGGATGTCTGGAGGCGCCAAGTCCAAACGATCGAGTCCAAATCTAGGAAGATTAAAAAAACGTCCAAAAGCGTACACGGACAGGTATGTCGCAATCGTTCAGTTCCTCTCCATAATGTCACGTAGTAGCGAAGGAATCCCATCCTGCCTCACCGCGCCCCGCCCCAACCCCTACCAACATCGATGAAAGATTCGATGCATCCAGATGCCATCAAGACTTGACGATTGAGTAACCGAACCGGGATAAAATTGGTGTGCGGTTGGGCTGGTTATACAACCAGGTAGCGATCAGGACGATTACAGATCCGAGAATAAAGGTGAATGTGATTTGGAAGTCGAAAAGCGCCACGGATGCTAGGAATGATATTACGATGCTCAGGCTGGTCGCAAAACCTTTGAGAATGTTATCCGAGTATTTGATGACCATTGCAGTCAACAGACCTCCCAGGACCTGGACAGCGACGGTGGCCCAGGCCCAGGCACCAAAGTTTTGAAAAAGGGACTGGATAAGACCAGATGGTGAATGCTGAGTTATGAGGATAGGTACGAGAGCCGGGAGCAGAGAAAAGGCCGAGAGCTGAACGTTCCGTATCCAGAGGTCCGACTGAGAGTTCTTGAGCACCATCTCAAAATAGACTCCTGCAAGACCGGACGTAAAACATGCTGCCACGACGGCAATGAAGCCCTTGAGAGCGTTCATGGAACTGCCCTGGAACAAGAGAGAGGGCGTCCTGGAAGAATCGCTCGCCCCGGTCTGGATCTGTACGACGCCTACTCCGATTGCGAGGAAGAAGAGGGCTACCCACTGGCTAGCGCTCAGTTGTTTTCGGAGGAGAAGAACAGAGAAAGCTGCGGTTGTAAGGATTTTCATCTGGTAGCTGACTTGGAAAGTAGCGGCCTCTAGATTGGTAGCGGCAACATATTGGAGGTTGTTCTGGATCACTTGAGGCAAGAAATGAAAAGGGGCATTGATGTGAAGCGAGAATGGACACACCGTAGAGAATGGCAGGTATGGACAGCTTCCAGCAATCTTGGCTGAAAACCTCCCTGCCCAACTTGCGTATACGAAGCCATATCTTGGACGGAATCCAGAAGCGGCAACATGTAGGACTGAGCTGGGGGGTGTCGGATGTGTATGGGTCTATTTGCATGAAGGCGATAACTAGAGATATGGAGCCTTTTAAGAGTTCGTTGAGGAGAACGGCGGTTGGTGCAGAGTATGACTGGGAAGGAGGGATGGAGACGCGAGAATAGTGCATTATTATCGTTAGGAGGGAGTTTTGCACGGCGAGGGTAACGAGACTGGGGAGGAGCTGTTGGTGGGGTGAGGACATGGGAGGATGCAGACTTACGATAAGTATTTCAGAGGGACGCCGCACAGGGAAGGTACGGGGGGAACGTCTGCGACGAGGCCGAGCTCCTCGAAGTCGAGCTGGTCATCGGGGGAGCACTTTGACGTGTCCTGACGAGGAGACTGAGACATTGAGGGAGGGGTATAAGGAGGAGGAGGAGGAAGGAGAGAAGACTCTCACAAGGTACTGGTAATGTTTGAGAGAAACAAAGTCAAACGTAAAGTCAAGTAAACGCTCGGTCCGCAGCAAATCTGGCACACGCTCGCTCCGCAGCCGCTCGTCCAGGATGCCAAGCCCAAGTTTTATACAAATCAATCGATTGAATCTACAAGAAATCTCAACACCCATACGATGCAACACGGCTTTTCCCATCTCCACCGTACAGCCCGTAGATGCTGTATGTCGGACTGTGATAGTCGCCATATCCTTCTGGGTCCGCGTGCTGCAATGCCATCTGTGCCAACGACGGAATCGGCGGTGGCGATGGCACTCGCGGAGGCTTGTCTTCCACTCGCTTTTTGCTCTTCCCCGTCCCCCCTTCCCCACCGCATGTCCCCCCTTGTGCCTCCCGCGCTCGAGCAGCCTCACACGGCCGTATATTGACCAACGATGCCGTCGACTTGGACGCCGCAAAATCTACCATCATCAAGCTCCCCAACGCCGCCGTATCAGATGGTGGACTCTCGCACTGCAAGCTTGCCTTCGGAATTGGCTTTTTCTGACTACGCCCTGTGACAGTCACCTTCTTCGCTTCCCCGATCACGCTCATCGAGTCGTCGGGATACAGCGTAGGCTGTGGCGACGGTGGAATCGGCGAGACCAGCCCTGGCGCCGAGGTCAAGTCCCTTCCACGTCGAGAACCTATTGGTTGTACCCTATTTTGTTCGATGTGGATCCCATCGTGTTCTTGATCGAGATCGTGTTTACCATAGTTAGCTGCGGCGGCCGACGTCCGAGGATATGAGCCCGGCGTGTAGTACGTTGATTTAATGCGAACCCGCCCGCCATTCAACGGCCCTCTATTAGGAGACGCAGTCAGCGGTGATCCTGGTTCCATTCCACCATACGCAAAGCTTTGCGATCGCCTAAGCTCTGCGGCGTCCTTGGCACTGCCAGGTGCAATCATGCTCGTTCGATTTCGCGGTGTAGCCGTCCTGTCCTTGTATTTTTGTACCGCGACATTGGCCGATTCGCTGTGCGTAACACCGTCTATCGCGAGACCAACATCCGATCCTACTTGCAAGTATTCTCCAGGTGAATTCGGATAGAGGGACATGGATACCGTGCTGAGCCTTGATACTGCACGAGTAATTGCGTTCTGGACTGGTTGCAGTGGGAGCGAACCCGAGCTCTTGGAGATGGCATTCGAGTTACCATATCCAACGAACGGGTATTGACCTTGATTCGGTCCTTGGGCATGTGTCGTGTTGTTGTCGATTACACCGAGCCTGTCTTGTTGGGTGGCTTGATTACTGGTCAGTTGGTCCTGAGAACTCGACCGGGTCACGGTCACCGTTGGCGCAGGTTTTGGGATTCCCGAGTTGTATTGGGTCCACTTCCATGGCCCTGTGTTTCTGTTCGCGTCGCGACCTTGGAAGGTCGGGGACGAGCATTCCTTCCCCCCAAATATCGGAGAACCTTCGCCTTCTACTTTGTCGTCCGAAAAAGTCCCGTCATGAAGGATTGGTAGAGAAGGAGTAGGCGTCCTTCGTCGGCGGGGTCGCCTAATGACTTTGACTAAAACGATAATGATAAAGAGCGTGAGACCACCGCCGACAGCGAGTGCAACGATCGCTGTAGAAGACAAATGGGAGGTGTTCATCTGAGGGTTACGACCAGGGAGATCGATGTCTGCTGTAGTGACTGCAGCGGTTTGAAAGGTCTGTGTCGGACGAATTACAGAGGATGAGCGGGCAGCGGCATCTTCAATCTCCGTGAGGTTTGCTGTCTTTAGGTATGGCAAGGGTACGAATGTCGACGTCGATGTCGCATGCGAATGACTCGAGGAAGGTTTCGACGCGACAGTTGTCTGAGAATCCAAGTCTGAGGGGGAAACGGCGGTGGTTGTGTTCGTTGATGGGGGCGGCAAGCCAGTATCTGGAATGGGTGCTGGAACGTTGTCGATCTCGTGCACGCTATAGTCGCGGTGGGGCGCTGGCTGAGACACTGGTGGTAGCTGACCGACGTGAGATGGATGACCTTGGTGCGCTGGCTCAGTGTCGAGATCCTCTGAGTCTCCCAAAGAACCGGTCATGAGTTTTTCGGTGTCGTTCGCGAGATCGCCAGGTGCCCGCGAGGATAGCTTGCGGGCAGGAAGGCTTCGGGTGGACTTGCGACGCCTACGTGGCATTTTGTGCGCTCCGTTAGGCGTCCGGCGCAAATTAAAAGGAGCGACTGGCAGTGACGACAAGGGCGAACTTGAAATGAACCAGCCAACACGTGCTTACGAGCGCGTCAAAGTCACGTGAGTTGATTTTGTGCACGTGCTGTGGTCCAAATAGAAGATATAACGTAACGATGTCAATGTTGCTCGGGCCAAGATTTTCAACAGAAAAGAAGGGCCCAAAGTTTTCATGAGAGCTAGATTTTGAGTCACTGTTGCGGTGTAAGTGGTCGTCGATCAGATCTCTCATTCCATGGACAGGCGCGTCTTTCTTACCTCGCAATCAAGTCCTCGAGCCTGATACGACGTCCAACGACCAACATTGCAGTGATCCTTGTGTGTCTCCGAGTCAGCCAACTCAGCTCTTACAGCATGCATTGGCTTCCCAAAGCCAGGAACAAGGCCGAGATCGCGGTCTAGCCTCGCCAAACGACGGCAACCTCGCCGCAATTGACTTCTCCTTAGACTCAAGGATAATCCCGGTCCAACCGGCGACACCTCGTTACCATTTGAATGCTTCGCTTATGCGCAGTCCCGATGGAGCGCTAGCCGAAGATTCCCAGAGAGAAAACTGTCATGGTCAGGAAAAAGTGCAGGCAGAAATACCTGCAACTTCGCCGCCTTCGTCAGTCTCCAATGCCCCGGTTCGCGGGTCAGGCTCGGAACCTTTTAACCACCACAGGAATAATCCAGTCTCGGCATCCGCTGCAAACGTAATTGGTGAGCCACTCTTTTCGTCGTCTCGTCATCCTTGCTGTTAGATAATTACCTCGGTCTCTAGGAACAAGGACTGTATCTTTTCAGTCTCCCCCCACCACTGCTAGAGTCCATCCTCTCTCTCGACCATCAAGTTCCATGCCCGTCGGCAACAGGCAATATCGCCGCTCTCCCTCCTTCGCTTCCCAAGATTCATTCGGTGGTCCTGTGTCGCAGGATCCAGTACAACAATATCTTGCTTCGACAAAGCAGTTCGATGTGCCACTCTCCGAACTGGGGGAGACGCCGACCCAGGAGGTTATCCATTCACCCACAGATCCTAGCATAGTGCTCCAAGATGCCAGTGAACATAAGGGATTTCTTGAAGCCGCTATGCGCAAGTACGATGCAGAGAAGGCAAGCAGGATCACTTCAAGTAATCGCCCTAATATTCTCGTGGCTGCCACTCCAAGCAATTCCGGTGAATCCTCGGGTCCGTCACAACTCAATGACGACGGTTTCTTGTTCCACCATCGCGGTCCAGACCTCACGGGCAAGGAGTCCAAGTTCGAATTCGGTGGCTCATCGTCATTTGATAAGATGCTCGCCCGGGACCTGACAGACCCTCCGGATCCCACCCAAGACTCCACTCAGCTCATGACGATGGAACCAGTACAGGCAGACGGCTTCGTTGATCCCCCGCCGCCCCCAACCGCAGATGACACCCTCAATCCATCACTGCGAAGTAGTAAACAGCACTCTCCTCCCTTTGATTGGATTGGTCCTGCCCCCACTTCGACCGTCGCATCTAGCAATCCTAGGAGCTTGTTGAGAACGGCTCATCCGTACCGGGTCGCTAAGATGCGTCACCTGGCAGGGTATGTGGAACCCCCTCCGTGTGTCATCACGGGTGCGGAGACGCAGCCATCGGAGACGCAGCCATGCTACGACGAATTGACACACCCCCATGCTACATCACCGACTCGACCAACACGACTCCAAATCAAGACAGACGGTGCTCGGTCCCGCCAACGTCAAGCAGAGAAAGGGGATGATGAGGCCGAAGACGATGCACTGGACATTGTCCCCGACTCTGAACCCCTTCGAGCTGGGTCTAGCACTCAAACACCTATCCTCCGTCGAACTGTGGCGCAGAGTCCGCTCAAGGAACTCTATCAACCGCTCAGTCCAGTGTCTGAACACGAATCCGGAGACCTTGTTCCAGATTCCCCTGAGGCCGAGGAAAGCGAAGCCGATATTCCATTGGTAGAATTAACTTCGAGGACTGTGAGGAAGCCCGTAGAACCCGCAGAAGAAATGGCTGTGCATGGCAGAAAACTGAGGACGGCTAATCCTAAAAAGGTGACTCGCTTGACCTCGATTGTCATGGAACTTTGACTTACGCCGACATCTCCCCGGTAGGTCTCGCCACTTGTTGTCGAGAAACAACCTCGAAAATCATCTTCGTCCTCGACGAAAGGAAAGGATCCAAGGATCAAAGCTTCTAAAACGGAACCTACAGAGGTCCCGACATCACTCCCAGAGCAAGATCTAGACGAGCAAGTGCTCTCTTCCAGACAACTTCTTACTACTGTCCAGAAGTCATCGTCCAAAAAGAAGAGAGGAGGATCACAACCATTACCGCCTTCGCGTTCGTTTCCTGCGACTAGGCCTGTCGCTGGAACGAAACGTTCCCACAAATCAGACACCGAGAGCTCGGAAGAGTTGTCACACCAACCCGCCAAGGATGAGGGAACTGTGCGCCCTAGGGCCCAGAAGGAAGAGGAGGAAGAGACCGAGTCGGCAGATGATCACGAAGATTCCCCCCCGCCCCCGCCTCCACCTGTAAAACCCGAAACGTCACGTAAACGAAGACGTACAGATGATGTGAATGCAAGCCGCGGGGTGTCGAGAAGTTCAACCTCCACCCGAAATAAGCGTTCTGAGACGCCGGCAATTGCTACGCGCTCGGGCAAGAGGCTGCGCTCCGCGGTATCATCCACGCGTGGACACTCAGCGGAGTCGACTACACGAGTTTTTGCGTTGTGGAAACAAGACGGACATTATTACGCTGGCATCGTTCATTCCCGCAGACAGAAAAACAAATTTGCGGTCAAGTTTGACGATGGGACGCAAGATGAAGTCGAACTCAAGAATTTGCGCTGCCGTGAGCTCCTGGTCGGAGACAGAGTCATTTCCGTACTGGACGACGCCAAGGCGGTCGTTAGCAATGTTAGCCGTGTGCACTCTCATGGCTCATTTATGCTAGAGATTGACGATGGGGACGGCGGCGTAACAAATCGCGAGGTGCGGTTCCGTGACATCCGTATTGCGAATCGGACGATCCAAAGTCAGTGGAAGGAACGCGGTGTCGTTGCAGACAATATCATCCCTCTGGTCAGGCCAAAGCCTCTGGTTGATGTGACGCCGTCTCGACAATCGGTCGTTAGCATGACCTCCGGCGAAGTCCAGCGAGAGTTGGTCAAGACGGGCTTAGTGGTCACGATTAGTCCCAAGAATGAAAACCCCTTGCAGATGAAGGAAGAGGTGATGCGCGCTATCAAGCAGCACGGAGGGCTAGTGATTGAAGATTGGTCTAACGTGTTCACCATGGAAGGCAAGCACACTCAATCTAACAAGCGATGGATCGCCGTGCCAGATGACTTTCGTTGGAAGTCGGATGTTAACCTTGACCGCGTCTTCCTTCTTTCCGATGATGCACATCAAAAACCCAAGTTCCTCCTTGCACTTGCATTGGGGATTCCCTGCATCTCGTTCGATTGGCTGAACAAGGGCGGGACGATTTCATCGGTATGCTTTACGTGTGTCGCAGGATTCAGCGTATGGGGTACTAACTTGAATGCATGTCAGGACTGGCAACCATTCCTTCTACCAGCAGGGTATTCCGACCCACTCTATGCCCGAATATCGCAGCTCGTTGATCTTGACTGGGGAAATTGTACTGAACATCTCACCGACATCATGGGGAATAATGTGCCAATCAAGCTGTTTTCGCAGAAGAAGGTACTGTGCATTGGCGCAGACTTGGTTCCTCTTCCACCAGCGAAAAGGGTAGGTTTGCGGATTTACCTCGAATGCAGGCCTAATGCCAAGTATGCTAGAATGCGTCCGAAGAAGCTAGCCGGTATGTTCCCTGGATTATCTTGTGTATGGGTGCTGCCAAGGTCGAGGCGATCAGCGACACAAAACAAGTGTCTGTTGATTACATGCAGAAGTTCGACTATATTATTGTCAAAGAACGCAGCATCATCAAGTCCATCGATTTCGGCGAGAAAGTTGTGGTAGGAGACGTCGCCTGGGTGAAGCAGTGCCTGATCTCGTTACGCTTGTCCACTCCTGAGTTGGGGTGACGCTTTTCTCTCACTGATTTTGATGTTATTTACTACATATTGATCGAGGTAATCTTGGTATGATTTGAAAATTTGTAGGTTGGATGTCGATACATAGCTGTGGAGATTTATCGTATAAATGATTGTAATTGGTAATTAGGAGCTACTTCAACCAGAGCACGCTATAATCAGATCCATCTGTTCCGTCGATCTTTGCTTGTCATTCAACGGCATGTCCAAGTTTCTTCAGACGACTGTCTTTGTGTGTGGTCTGGACACCGAGCTTATCGTTCAACCGTTCGCGGATCGCATCCTTGTGCTCGTCACTCAGATGGGCAAGGTAGGCAACTTGGTGCGTGCGTCCGACCATGTCTCACCGAAGACATCACTCACTTGACGTTCAGATCCAGGCATCCATTCCGTCGACGACAGATCTGCAGAACGCTTCGGGTCTACAAGAACCCCTTCCTCATCCCTCCCCCGCCATCCAACTGACTACACTATTTGGAAGCGCGCCGTCAGCGCACATGCAGACACTTCATTCGCTGTACGCGAGCCATATCGCCACTCTGATCTGGACGAGCATGGGAGGTGAACCTCGCAGCGTTATCGTAGGAATTGCACTTCATAGACCAAAGGGGCACGAAGGAGAGGAACTTGGAGAGGAAGAGCAGCAGACCTTTCGTGGCATAATGGACGCTTTACGGACATTGATGTTGAAATAATAGCCTTGGTGTGATGACAGGCTTGCAATGGCTCAAGTAGTCGAGATCCGAATTCCAGGCTTTCTTAGTATAGAATAATTCTTGTTTATAATGGCATGCATTGGCAGGGGAAATATCAATATTAATGGTAGTGAACGATGTATCATTGAATCGCGTCACAGCAATACTTCCTAATTACCCCGGATAGGCTAAAACATTAGGGTTAGGGTTAGCAGAACATCAGAGCATAAAAAAGAGGCCCACCCAGCCAGAGTGGCCGTGATGGGACAGGAAAATATTGAGACAGTGCATAGGCCGAAGCCCATACAAGCCGCAGTTACCCTCTGAATGGACAGGGTCGCCGTGCTATGGAGGATCACAACAGCCCGCATACCCAGGTATTTGAAGGGGCGTGCGCCATCAAGGTAAGTATGAAGAATCTAAGCCCTCCGTTCATCGCTTTTATATCTCTTTGGGTCGCGCACGGACCACTACCCCATTTTGGTATCATCACTAGTCGAAGCGTCCTCGACAAGTTATTCTCGTCATTCGCCACACCGGAGTGCACTGTATTAGTTGGAGAAGACATGTAGACCGTTAAATCTCGTATACAATGTATGTTCCATCGTGGCGCTCACGCTCATTGAAGACCCCTTTCGCCTCCCCGCGCTATGCTTCCGATTTCACTTTCTCGCCTCCCGTTTCCCTCTGCAGCTTAGCCCACTTCCATTGCAGAAGGGCGCCCAATCGTTGATCGGGAGGCAGCGCGGTGCGAGGATTTGTCTCGGAGAGGTAATAAGCCAGGCACCCTGTGAACACACCGAGTAGAGGGTCAATTCCACTGTTTCCGAATCAGTGAGCTGAGACACAAGATCGCATCGAAAAGATGGCCGACCGTGAAAGTAACGCCTGATGCGACATT
Source organism: Leccinellum rugosiceps (assembly GCA_038089755.1). Taxonomy (NCBI): domain Eukaryota; kingdom Fungi; phylum Basidiomycota; class Agaricomycetes; order Boletales; family Boletaceae; genus Leccinellum; species Leccinellum rugosiceps. Next base: position 29,099 of record JBBPLL010000013.1, on the reverse strand, counting down.
TTGTGTCCCAGTGCGAGTTGCCAGTGAGCGCGTATTATTCAAGGAGGGTCTAGCCCGAAAACCTCACGTCTGTCAATCACCGCGCGCCGATTCCCGAAAAATGCCGTGTAACGCAAACATCGGTTAGTCGAGGACCTGGCCGTTAAAAATTCGCGTGTACCGCGCGTGTGTTCCACACAGGTAGTACAATTCCACTGCCATCTCCACCCAGGTCTTGTCCTTCCGAGCTTAGCTTCCACGCGAAATGTCTGCTGCAGTGACCCTTGAGCGCCAGATCCGTCCAATCTACGGTTCGTTCCAAGGCTGGTTTTCTGTTCGGTAAAAATTGCATTGCTAACTACCCAACTACTTCCACCGCAGAGGCCCTCGACACTGGTTCAAACAAGTCGGCTATCGTTTCTTGCAACAAGCTGCTCAAAAAGTATCCCAGCAACTTACTAGTCAAGGCACGATTTACTACCTGCATCCTGTCAACCTTTGGCTTACACGTCTTCATAATTAGTCTCTTAAAGCCCTCGCGCTCGTGCGCTCCCAAAAAGTAGAGGAATCTCTTGCATTATGTGATGAGGTTCTTGCGGTCAAACCCTTGGATGATCCGACCATTTCCGCCATGATGCACGTCCTCAAGGGTCTCGGAAGGAGTACGTTTTGACTCCCCTTGTCTGTTTCTACGCTCTACATCACTTTTTAAAGTTACAGACATGGTCAACATGTTTGAGGAGGCGTACAAACAACAACCTCTGAACGAAGAGTACGGTGCTCAGACGTTCTTTGCGCATATACGCACCGCGAACTGGAAGTCTGCCCAACAGGTATATCTCTCTCGAGAACTGCCCATCACGACCTAACATCTCTGGAATAGGTCTCTACCAGAATGCACAAACAATTCCAAGAGGACCGGTACTTATATTGGAGTGTGATGGGGGCGATCCTTCAGGTCTGTCTCGTGCATCCGATCAGTCATGAGCTTACATTGCCCATTTACAGGCCAGCGATCCGTCAACGAGCCCGAGCATGAAGACACTGCTCTATAAGCTTGCTCATCGATTCGTCACTTCGTCCCCGACCCCCTCCTACCTGACTGCAGATCGCTTCCACCTTCACATTACTATTCTGAAGGAATTGGAGTTGTACGACGAAGCAAACACACTACTAGAGAGTGATGTTGGGAAGACGATCTGTTCGACTAGTCTCGCCTGTGATCAGACACGTCGGGAGATCTGGCGGGGCCGAGAACTTTTCAAGGAAGAGGGAGAGTGTGCGCAACAAAAGATTTCGAATGGGTCTGTTGCTGTCGTATGTTTTCTCATATTTCATGCCTGATACCTTGTTATGCAGAGACCGTAACTGGCTGGAATTTCTATCCATTCTCGATTCGACTTTTGCTCCAATTGCATCTCAGCAAGGAGATATCACTGAAGAGAAAAGGAGTGAATGTCTAGAAAATGTTTCCAAGGCTCGTACATTCTTTGCGGGGATTACTGAGCAGGATGGCACAAAGAACCGAGCTGCTCCTCTAGCATTGCTTGAATTAGAACATCGCGCCCATAAGTCAGGCTTGTCTGGTTGGTTCCCTGCTCTATAGTGTTTCACCAACCTTCCAGACGCTGAAATTTGCCCCCAGATGACAATGTGGTTGTCGACTTAATGGAGAGCTATTTCACTCAGTTTGGTGATAAAGCATGTTGCTTCGAGGACTTGATCAGCTTTCTTCATTCGGAGGCCACTTCCCTTGACCGGTGGAAAGCATTCCTCGCGCACCACCAACCATCCTTCGTAAGCACCCGCGGAGATGAATTCTTTTTTTTTTTTTTCAATTTTCAGCCCCAATTCAGGTATCCGTGGGTGACCTTCAACGTCTGATAAACGTACGGAAGCTTGAGCGTCACATGCTCCTGGATTCGGAAATCACGGTGGAGTCCGAGACTGCTCGTGGCTTGAAGTGCCTCCAAGAATACTTGGACGGCCTCACGCTTGGCCAAGAGCTCCCGGTGACTGAGCTACAACCCGCCGACGACTTGATTCTTCTTGCTGCAAGTGCTTTCGTAATGGTCTGGATACTCAACCATTCGGAGGATGCTCTCTACCAGGCGGCAACAATCTTAGAGTATGGATTATCTAAGAGTCGTATGTCGTTTCAGATGCACATAATGCTTATTCGCATATATCGCATCCTGGGTGCGTACGTTTGGTTTATGCTTACCGTGTTACCAATCCTTTGAATAAGGTGCACCCTCACTCGCACTTGAGCACTACCGCCAAATGAGTGTCAAGCAAGTTCAGAACGACACCTTATCTCATCTTATCCTTACTCGCGCTTTGACATTCTCACTCGCTGCCACTGGTGATCTGACATATCCTTCTGAATGCTTGGAGTCTAGCCAGATATACCTAGCGAGTTCTCAGGAGGTTGGTCTCCCCGTCTTGCTAAAATCTCTTTATCTTAAAGCAGTCTAGACCTCGGACTTCATAGTTCGCTCATTCACCGCCGAGAAGTACACTCAGATACCAGATTTCATCGATTTTGAGGACAGACTGGAGAACTCCCTTCAGCGGGACGTCGTCAAATTGGAACATGTCCGCATGCGTCTCACTCACGAACCATTGAATACGGATATCATAGATATGGAACTCATCGAACTCAAGTTTATGTTTGACCGGGGTGAGTTTCTTGAGTTTCTAACGATCACTTCTAACGAAGTTGGCAACATAGCACATCACGACAATCGCGATTTCGTCATCATTCCCAACTATCAACCCCATTGTAAACCGACCTTCAATGACCAAAGCCTACTGTTTGGGTCATCAACTGGCGTGAGCATCTGAGGCGGGTGTATGGCACCTAAATTCCTGACGATAATTTCTTTCAGCAAGGGTGGTTGTGGTATTTTTTGAAGATCTATATTCGTGCATTCCAGCACGCTAGTGACCTGGATGATGTCGTTGAAGAGAAGTTGCTCGTTGGTGATCGGCCGAAGAAAAGCTCAGATCCTGAGGTGCAATTACCTTTGCAGGAGAGACTCGCTTTGAGAACAGAAAAAGAAACTGCAGAGGTGATAGTAGTGCGCCTGTCCAAGTCTTCGTGTCATGCTTAACGTTGCCTTCAGCTCACCTCCGACGAAAAGCAACTGCTCGAATGGGCGACTGCTCTCGGTGACTGGCTTGAACCTCATCACAATTACGTTCGCCCTCCACCGGCTGTAGTATTGGCGGAAGCCTCCAAACAGACAGAACTGAAGACCGGGTTCCCGTTGCGTGGCGTTGACGTCCAGGTCCACAATGGTGATGCCAATGGTCACATTAAGAAGGATGAAGAGGCGCCTCCTATTACGGAAACACCAGCTCTACTCACTGAGTTCTTTGATGCCATGCTCTCTCGTTTCAAGGATTCTCTCGAGTTGAAATGTTCCCCATCGGAGGTACTGCATATTTCCACGATCACGCAGGAGGTAATTAGTTCCTTACCCCTCGCTCTTACAGCTTTGATTAAAGTATCTGATTTAGGCGTTCATCCTGTTCACAATCGAGACGATGCGCTTTAAATCTCCTGCCGTGGTCAAAATCCACAAACTCGGTAATGTCGGTCGTGACGCCTAATATCTGTTGGTTATATCACTGATAGACGTACATACGCTAGCTTGTGTCACAGTTCAAGGATATTCGATCGAAAGCTAGTTCCGTGTTAAAGGAAATGTCGACGGCCTTGATCAAACTTGGAGAGGTCAAAGGTTCCATGGAGCACCGCAGAGCATTCGTGCAAGCCTGCGCACCTGTAACTGTTGGACAGGTTTATCCCTTTTTTTCTCCGAGAGATATCTTTGTTCTTAACGAAAACTCAGGTCACGCATGACTTTGTCCTCAATGTCGCCAAGAATGTAACTGATTCAAGGAAGAAGGTGCTCGAAGGGGTTGGAAAGGGAATGGCGAAGCTTAACGCTGCGCACGGGCAATCGTAAGATCGCTTACAAGTATATCATTTTATGCATTACTAGTTACTCCCCACTCATTCTTGTAAACGCAACACATACATGATATAATGACCAATCACGAGCTGCATACTAGTAGACTCAAGCGTCTGCGTGACGTGATGTAACACCGTGACGTTTCGCGTCATAACGCGTCTTCCGAAGAGTCAGACCTTCACCTTCTTCACCACACACCACGATGAGTCAATGTGGGTCGATGCAGAAAATGAAAATTGATTCAGCGCTCATCTAGACCGTACAGTCAACGACGGTAATTACTATGGCGGAACAGCAGGCGGTGGCTACATGACAACAGGCTCACCCTATGGTGGTGCTGCTGGCAGCCCGGGTGGTTTTGCTCGTGTATGTTGATATTCTTTACCATTATGGCTTATTTCATTCACACTCACACCTAGAAAAGTGAAACTGCACATTCACTGCGCCCCATGACGATATACCAACTCATCCAATCCAACCAAGCGCACACGGATGCTGACTGGGTCCTCAATGACCAAGAGATTGGACAAGTAAGAAGAATTTATTGACAGACGTACAGCTCATTCGTTCCGTCGCCTAGGTCACCGTTGTCGCGTATATTGCTTCAATACAAACCCAGGCAACGAACAGTCAATACATGCTTGACGATGGTTCAGGCCGAATCGAAGCCCGCCATTGGATTGATTCCTCCATGGAGGATGAAGCCGAAAAGCACGGAATCGTGTAAGTTCATTTTCTGTTCTCGTATTTTACGACCAAACGTCAACTCTTGAAGTGAGGGAGCATATGTGCGCGTTCTCGGGAGTCTGAAGATGTTTGGCAACAAAAAATACATCCACACCAATCTTATACGGCCGATTGATTCACCCACCGAGATATACTTCCACCTTCTGGACGCTATGACCGTCACTATGATATGGGAGCGCGGTCCAGTGAGTCTGATCCTTCTGATAACATCTCAACCTCAAACCTTTTCAGCCTTCACAATCCGGACAAAATCCTGGAGGAACACATCAACACGGTGCTGGTCCAAGTACTGCATATTCGGCGCAACCGACGCTTCCCAGAGGCGATCAGCATTCTCATTTGCCAGAGTTGCATCGCTCAATAATTGCCTTCATGCAAACTCAGCCGGCTCATACAGAAGGCATTCATGTTAGTGCCATTGCCCGTGCGGTGGGAGGAGATGTTGTTGCAATAAGGTATGTGGTAAACCTATATCATTACCCTCGAGTTTAACACGGTCACACAGCGAAGCTTTTGATGCGTTGTCGGATGATGGGATAGTGTATACTGGTGTTGATGAGTCTCACTTCTTGTTATCCTAAGACTGAGGTAGATTACATTTTCGCGGGAAGTGGCCTGCAGAGACACATGAAACACTTCATAGTGCGATCCGAATCTTTTGAATGATGCGAAGAAGACCAGTGTTGATTAGATAAACACGAGTTGAATTAGAAGGCCTGCTGATTGCATCTGTCCATTTCAACCTACTATGTCCAACCACCACACAGAAGATAGGCCTATTGTTACCTTGATAGAGAACAATGAAGATGCATGGAAAGAAATGGTCTATCCTATGACAATTTTTCAGGTTCTTCATGCAAACTCTTCATTGGTACATAAACATGAAGGCAGTTCAGCATATCTGATCCTTGAGGGGAGAAAGGTTGCCCTTGTGAGTATATACTTTACTGAGTAGAACTAAGCACTGGAGTTTATAGGTCAAACTTGTTGCCCATGTAGTAAGTGTAGAAATAAAGGCAGCAAAGGCAATATTTGTCCTTGAAGATGGGACTGGGAGAGTCCAAGTGGAGAAGAATCTGGACAGTCTAACTTACTATCATGGGGAGTCTGCAGAGGCAGAAGAGGAAGAAAGAACTCAATATGAGTTACTGTATGTTTTATATCATATCATTTATTATATTGATTTTCATACTTTGAAGTGAGGATACCTATCTTGACATCATTTGCTCCTCAAAAAAGGATCACTTTGATAGGCTGAGGATATGGATCAAGTCCATGCATCCAGTCAACAGCTACTATCAAGTCTTGCATCATACTTTGCATGTGATCCACACTCAGCAGTGTATTCAGGTGAGCTACTGTTATTACTCTGGCAAATGAAGATTGCTACTGATGTCTTGAATCAGCAACATGATTCTGAAGAGGACTTTGGATCTACAGAGCCTTCTTTCATACCTGTGGATGATGGTCCAGCATACCAGGATGATCCTAGCTTTCAGCACCAGATCATCACCTCTATCACTCCAGCTGCTCCGAGTCACAGCATCTTCCCCAGTACATTCTCACCACAAAGACACCATCCATATGCTGCCCTCAAACCACTTGAAAGGGCCATCATGAAGTACATGCGCCATCATAGAGACCACTATGTTTTGATTGCAGACTTGTCACAAGCTGTGTGTGCATTACATGAATGCACTGAACCACAGTTCAGGTCTGTTTTTCATTGCCTGTGTGAGATTGAAATAATTAAAGGTAGGTATCATCTTCAGTTGTTCCTTCCAGATCCTCTTATCAGAAGGCTATATCACCATCCCGCTCGATGATGGGCATGTGGTGATTACACCAAGACACTGAGAGTATTACAAGTAATTTCAATAATATTCTCAATGTTATCAGACTCATTGATTTCACTACAGTGTGTCACGAAAGTCAAGTGCCAAGTTTGAGCAAAGGAAGCTGATGACAACATAGCAATGGTGAATGCACACAATAAGATGATGTTAGATGGTACAGAGTTGCACGTAAATATGAATTAGCGGTGTTTGTACTTTGCTTCATTCTCGTGTCGGATGTTGGGGTCTAGGGTATTGTGAAGTCCCATAAGGGTCTTGCTGACTGCCTCAGAGGCACCAATCATGGGTTTCAAAACGGCAATTGGAACTGCGCGAACAACAGCCCTGACTGCTCCCTGTGCGTGAAAACGATTGAATTGTCGGTTCGGATCTAGGAGGACCCGATATCTAATCCTCACCTCGTTCCCGGATCTCTCGTATACCTCCATAGGTACCGCAAGTATAGTTTGAGCGGCAGAGTGCAAATTTCTTGTCAAGCTGTGGTAAGCCGACTGTACACCTTCTTTGAGGCTGCCAGGTTGAGCGGCATAACGACTGATCAGGTCTTCGTCCGAGCCTTCTACGTCCTCGTTCTCATATGGTATCTGAAGTGCCTCGGCGGTGATGGAGTCTTTGAACTGCCCACCCAATACATTCTCAGCTTGTTCTAGGATTACTTGCGTACCAGTGGCCAAACGAGCTCCGAGTTTGATAGCCTCCGTCGCGGTGGACTGGACGAACGCCTTGGTACCTTTCTGTATTCCGCGGACTATGCGTCCGTCCTTCTTGTATTGTGCAATAGGCAGTAGCACGAGATCTGCGACCCCCGAACCAACGTTGACTACAGATCGAATCGGGGCTACACCAGAAATAACGTCGACGAGTTGTGTAGCCTTTACATCCGGGGTCCAGAGGTCATTTAGAGTGTCAAAAAAACGTGGCCATCCAGTGATCTGGCGTGTCACGTCAGTTGGTTGTCGTCTTTACTGAGAGCGAACGCACACCGTGCAAAGTCAGGTGTCTCAACGTCATCTCTGCTCCATCAAAATGGAAAAAGTTCATCAATTCTATCGTTCTGCCGTCCCGCAATGCTTTGTAGTCGACGCGTCGAGGTTTGTAATCAAGCTTGATATCCACAGGGAAAACTTCGGCGTGCTCTGCATTTCATAACTCATGAGCAGGTATGGCACCGATGCAAAGAAAGGGCATACGGAAGTAAATATCGCTCTTTTCGCCGTCTTCGGCTACGGAAGGACTATCTGAATCTTGGAAAGCGAAGAATTTCTTGAAGAAGTCGAGAGCATCCTGATCAACATACAGTCGTAGAGGCAAGATTTTGGCCTAGAAAACGGGTCAGCCGCGCCAGAAGTGAACGTTCGATTGAAATTCAAAGCTTACTCGGAGACGTGCTTCTTCTGCGGGGTGTGATGGTGAAGGACGAACACTCAGTAACTCCACTCGTGCCATGCTGGAATCTGTCTCCCTGACGTTCCCTCGTGAATCAGATCGCATGTCAGTTAGGAATTTCCTCCATGTCGATGTCTTGATATGATCAAGAATTTCAAGATCCCTGACCAAGATCAACGTGCGAGACGCCAATGTTTCGCCTGGACGGTAGTTGTCGATCTCTGCGTTCAGGCCTTCCAACCGAATCTCGATCGAAGGTCCCCTACATCGAGTGAGGCGCTTTCCATGCACACGCGTCGACACAATTCTTGGTCGACCCGGGGATGCGGGGTGAAGCGATTGCCAAGAGCTCTCGATCTCTGTTTCAGTAGAGTCGTCAAGTTCATCGTCGATTGCGGCAATAAGAGCATCAGGATCCATGCTTTCCAAATCTCGCTCGAGTCCGATATGAAACGAATTGAAGAGTGTTGCGCTGGTCGCTTCGTCCATTGGTTCTTGTGTCTGTCCTGTGGCTACCAGTTGTCGGATGCGTGCGAGCCTCTTGCGCATCTCCTTGATCTCCTTCTCAATGACTCTTCGTGTGCGAGGCCAGTCGAACCCGTCATGCAAAAAGAGAACTACATCTGAGTCGTGGATCCGTATCCGTAGAGTAGTGTCGTTGCGACTACAAAGAAGTCAACTAAAGCACGCATTTTATCATCAATCCCTTACCTCTCTGAATGTTGGTTGACATCAGGAGAAATGGTGTCGAAATGGTGCTCAATGAAGGAGAAGGGTTTCAAGATGCGGATCGTTTCGCCGCCGACATTCGACACGATACCGAGCTGACCCTTCACAGGAGTGTTGTGACCAGTTTGTTCTTCCATGTCAAAATCTTCAAGGTCATCATCCCTGAGTTCTCTAAGACCTGCAGCAGCCCCGAAAGACTCGTCCAAATAGTCCTGGTTGGCAGGCAAATCATCCGATATCATGTCCGCGGCGCTCCCAACTTCGGGGATGAGGCTGAAGGCATGTTCATCCAAAGAAGCTAAATGTTGGAAGTTAGCCACCCAGCAAAGGTTGGAACGCAACACCGGTACCAGTCATATCGTGTCCACGTTTACCAATGATGGTTTCTGGCGTTCTTGAAGTGATACGAGAACGACTTGTATGTAAAATTTTAAACCACGTTGATCTGATTACTCGCTAGGACGACTTACTGAATATCTGCATCATTCGTTGGGGGACGCGTTAAGTTGGCGATGAAACCTGTGAGAGCGCTGATAGTGTCTGCGCAGAGATGTATATGAAGGCCAATCCGCTCGATGGTGGCCTATTAATAAATATGCAATTAAAAAGATTGCACGGCTCAAAAAATCTACGAACAGTGATGTCCGGTGGTGAAATAGCATTGTCCGCGCGAAAAGCCAGCTGAGAGTGAGAAACTTCGGCAATCAATGCATAACCAGAATTCTAAACCTACACTCAGCGGGCAAGGCATCAGCGGAGGGCCTAAAACTGACCTTCCAAAAGTCAACACCACGGCCAGGAGAACTTCGACTTGTCCCGATTGATTCATTTGCGTCGTCGATTGAATCCACCAGAAAAATGTGCGATGACGAAATGCTCAAACCGAACGTGGATTCGGGCAAGTTCCCCACTAATTCTGTGGAAAATTCAGCCTCGCCGAGGTGCAGCGCCATGGCTCCGGGATACCCCGATGCGCGCGCATGGATGGATACATCGACGACGCCCACTGTCAATCGAGTGCGTTCAGATGGTACGACAGACTCGAATACCTGGAGTGCCATGTTTATTTGAGTGCAGAAAAGACTTCAAAACACGCACCCCTGGTGGAGCCTTGGTAAATGCAGCTAGATCAGTCCCAAAGCTACTGTCAAGTGGCGGTTGTACTGTGAAACCCCAGAGCGAAAGCTTGACACGTGATTCTTTGGCGGCTTCCTCAGGAATTACAAAAGATGTTATCCTGGATTTTACCGAGGGTCTGGGCGCTGACGACTGTGACACTTTAATGAGTGTGCAGGACCGGAATCCCATACTCACAAGGTTTTGAGGTGGGCTCTGGACGAGGAGTACATACTCTCCTCCACCAGATGTGTCTGCAATACGGAGATGCATGACCTCGGCGTTGACCATTGTCTCCTCCTGATCCGGTCGCATCATCAGAATAGGCAAAATATTGTACATATTAGCACGCTACCCACCCTGCCTTCCGGTTTCAACTCGATTATCGCATCTACGTCCGAAGCAGATATGTCAAGCGGTCGTACATGACGGGGTTCACCATTTCTAGGGACTATCAACCTGAATAAAACTAAAAAAGACATGAGCAATTTTTGCCTTCCCTCAAAAAAGCAAGACGTGCCTTCACTAATGCTGAGTTTGACCACAGTTTGACCAGTACTTCCGTGATTGGATTTTTCCGAAACACTCTCATCAGTATTATGACTTCCACTACGCCGAGTCTGAGTGAAATACCGGCTCCCGATCAAGCTTGGATTACGACTCAAGGATGTTTCTATCCCATTGTCTGGAGCTGCAAAACTCCGTTCCACCAATTGGGTCGCGTCGTCTGCCCAACACTGAAGTCCGTCCAATATAACTTTATCCAAGACAAGGTTTACCAATGGAATGTCAACGGTTACCGATAGCTTGCTTGAAGAGCTACTTGTCGGCCTTCTCGTGTTGGATGGCCTTCCTAGCACAATAGAAAGAGGCAATACACCCGGTACGGTTTCTGGACCAAAAAGTGCGCTCGTGTCAGGCCCAACCTCCTCAGCCGGCAAGGAACCAAGCATCAAAATAGCGCGGGCCACATTGTCACCAGTTGGAGAGTAAGCAGCGAGTATTTCCTGTAGGTGTATGCTCAAAGTTACGTTCGGGATACTGTCGCTCGAGTGCGGCTTCGTCCCCTCGAAAATCTGGAGAGACGGTGTGGAAGAGGGAGGGTCGTTGGAGATTCGCAAGCCACGAATATCGAGTAACATACACCCAGACCGAGGTAACTGGGGAGGGGGAGGTGGACAGCGTACTTCAATTCGAATCATCGGGCAAGTTAGGCAGAGACTGAAGCGGGATTCATCAGGTGCTGTTTTCTGAAGCGCCTTGAGTAAAGCCTTAAAAAGATGAATCAGATTACCAACCTTCCGTTTGGGTAAACCTGGGTACTGGCGGGAAGTTTTCGAGTTTGAAGTTCCTCTGCGCTGATAGCCCGTGCCCAGATCAAGGTCTCCTAAAACAATTGCTTCAAGTCTTTTTGTCTCTGCTTCTCTTGCTCTTACACAAAGAGACTGAATATCCTTTTCCACATCCACGTCGTCTTCACTCAAGTCTACGGGACCATGTTGACTCCTTTCCGTGCCCTTTTCCTTCCCTTGCGTGAAGATTGAAGCAGAGGCGACACCCTCGACAAAGTGGAGAAGTAAGTTGTCCTTGAAAATCATGTCAAGATCGAAGAACAGGTGAATTGGCGCAATATGAAGATCCATGGAACATGGTTTTTCTTTGGGCAAGGAGGGACCTGCTAGCTGACCAGAAAACTCGATTGCAGGAGGTAGTGTAAATTTATCCTCCGCTTCGGATGAGGGGTTGTAGATGAAGGGATTCGGGGAACCGGGCAGATCATTAGGTCTTGAAGAAGTGCATGATATGTCTGTCTTTCCAGATGCTACACGATCTCTTAAACGCCATGTTGACAACTTCGCTGAACCGCCCTTGAATTTAGACTGGGTCCAGTCGACCACTTCGAACTTAGGAAGTTTGATGTCCTCTGGTTTCTCCGAGGTATGTGATGGACGATAGTGGCGAGCAACGTGTAACGTGGGTAAGTAATGATCGACTATCAGTATTGGCGCTGCAACCTGCGAATCCTCCAAGGAAGAAACCGCGTGGAAGGCAAACAGTGACACGTCGGAAACAACCATTTTCGCAGACGTTGACTGATTCACTGGAGGGGATGGAGCTTGCGGTATGCTAGACACAGATGCATCGGGCATGGGTGTAGAAAACCGGAAGGAGACGGAAAGGGCGTCGAGGAACAGCCGCAGGTAGGTACACGGTAGCCTTGGAGGTACAAGGGGTCGTTCATAGAAGGTATCGAGAGAAAACGCTTTCTCCTTCGCTGACTCCGGAAGCGCGATCATCACGATACCACGAATAGAGATATTCGCTTCCAAGCAGAGCGCAGCACGAGGGCGTTCCGACGACACTTCGCTGGGCGGGACAGATGAAGGCGGAGGTAGACCAGAAATACATGTGTCCGCGATGTCCAGTAGCACGCGCAAATCATCAGAAAGAAAGGCGCAAGCGAGCGTTCCGACCTTGATAGATAACTGAAACGTCTCTTGCTCATGCTTATCCGGAATAAAATTCTTGGGCGAGACATTACCACCATGGGGTATTTGCTTGGAAGGTTGTGCGCGACGAGAAGGGGTTCTCAGTGAAAGTACTATGGGCTGGGAACCAAAGGAAAGTAGAACATCTTCAACAGAGTCCCGGCGTGGCACGGATGTCCGAGGGTGAAGAGGAGTTTGCCCACCGTTGTCGAAATTGTCGTGGATTTGTGGAGCCGAAGGTGACGTAGAAGTTGTGTCCACCTGGGCGGGGAGTAGGTGTGCTATGGAAACAGCACTCTGATACATGCTGAGTGGTGTGGACAATAGAGGCGGAGAACTGGAAGGAAGCATGGCAATCGATTGTGACATCATATGCGAAGTAGATTCATCCAAAGATGATGATGACGAGTTGCGTGATAACTGATTGACAGAGGGATTGTAGTGTGGCGGCGAAGAATTTCGAGAAGACGAGGGGGAGACGGTTGGAGAGGAAGTGACTACACGTAGATCTCGCGAAGTCACCTTCAACCCAGATATTTTCACTGTGCGGGTTTGTCCAGAACCATAACTGTCTTCTGACGCCGACTGAAGTCTTCCATCTCTTTCCAAGCGCTGGTCCGAGTTGGTATGGTATGTTATCTCGGAAACGAAGAGCGCAAGGCTAGCCCGTCCAGGATAGATAACAGTGATCTTCGTATCCACTGCCGAAAACTCGAACTTGGCGAGCAGTCGCTCAATGAGAGTAGCAAAAACTGACACTCCTGCAGGATCGTCTTCCCCTCGGGACGGTTTGCGTTCTTCTTCGGCATGGAAGTCGTATCCGAATGACTTGAACCCCCCAGGCAAGTTTTCGCTCTCATCCACAAGAGGAGACGAGTCGTCGGGAGACCGGATGGTTTGTCGTAGAGTGGTCTCCTCCCGGGGTGTAAGTTCATCGTGAATGAAAGTCTCAGCAACGGAAACCACGGAATCGGCAAGATTGGGGTTTTCATGATGGGATGGCAGAGGAAGTGATGTAGAATGTTCCGGTGTTATTTGAAACGTGAGGTTGAGAGACTGGACATGAAAACCGACACTAGAGGAGAGGGGGTTTGGGAAAGGGATACGAGCAGTGACGCCAGATATGAAGCCGTCATACAAAGACACAGGAAGTCCTACGAGCAACTTATTGATCGCCTTGGGGAGATTGTGAGATATACACCGGCAAAGCATGACGAACGGACTTGCCTGTCCATCTAGTTCCAGGTCCTTCACTTGGACGGTGCCGGAACCAAGCTGAGAATCGATTTGGTGGAGATCAAGTTGACCCGGCTTAAGAAAGTGACCCAGAGTTCTCCGCAAGAGAAATGAAAGGAAGCGTCGTTGAATACTGGACGGAACGGCGAAATCGAACGTAGGTAGACCTGAAAACCACGAAGAGTACCACGAAGACATGGAAAAGTTCAAACAAGGCAAGATAACATGTCACGAGTAAGCTAGTAGCTGGTGCTGCGGTACTCGAGGAACTCGTGTGCTGGCAAAGGTGGTCTGGGTTGTTCAGCTCAGCTCCGAGTCAGGCATAGCAACTCGTAATAAGGTCATAGGAGTACAAATATGGATAAAAGGCCCCTAGACAAAATTCTAATCGACGTCCATACTCATGGATTGACCATCTCCCTTGATGAGGGCGCTCCGACTCTTGCTTGGTACCTTGATTTTCTCCAAGAGTTTCTCGCTGGATGGGGATTCTATCGCCATTGGTTCCACAAGTCTGACAGATGCCAACTTTGCAGCCAGTTTTTTAGCCCGGTATGCACGTTGCTTCTCCCGAGCAACCGCCATTCTGACAGAACACAGTGAATGATGGGAGGTCGAAAAAGCGGCGAAGACATACCTTTGTTTCCAGAAAGCATGCTCCCGGCGCTGCTTGATCTCTCCAATCCGTTTCATTGCCTTGATCGTAGTCTGCACCAACTCGCGATCATAGCGAACAGGGACATTTCTACGTTTTTCGAAATCGATTGTGGAGTCCTGCGGATATCCCGTTACAACAAAACAGACACGGCGCAAACGTCATCCTCACAATGGTCATCTCCTTGCCAGCTGCCTTGCGGAAAGCTTTCGTCCACCGTACCTTGCGCGGATTGCGTTTCATTCTAGTCATTTCAGTGTTCGATGTATAGAGAATAGCGAAATGAAAACTGACTTGAAATTCTTGTGGCATCTGGGACTGGATGAACACGATGGTGGGCACGAGGAACAATAGGCTTACTTGGAAGTGCAAAAACGAAAGACTTTGGCGTCGTTGCGAACAAACGCCGTGCCTGGTATAAACTGTGTAAACCACTCCGGAGCACATCAGACATGCCCTTACCGTGCCCAGGGTAGACATTTGTCGAGCAGAAATAACACTTTTCGATACGCATGTCTTACTGCGTCGAGGAGAGGTAGCCGTGGGAATTACATAGATTCTGACTGTCTGTGCGCAAAATAGAGCAACTAAAGACAAACGACCATCTCAGAGATTCAACCAATCACATTCCCGGGCCTTATGTATTATCGTTCGACGCGAAATGCGCGCACAGATCGTCCACAACTTCACCTGCCCGAACACCCACCACGCTCAGCAGCGTATCACTCAGGCCATGCGTTTCCTCTGCTAGCCCTTGCACATAGATACGCGCCTCGAGTTTCCCCCGCCCATGATGTACCGTGGGAAGAAGCTGATATGCTCGAGAGATATAGACTTTCTTCGTCGTCTCTCTTCCTTTACCCGGCCGGCCTGGTTCCCAGTCCAAAGAGGTTGGTGTGTTGCTCCCGCTGCTCACTGACGCATCCGGAGAGTTCCCCTGACGACTAACGCCAGCAACTTCAGAACCCGAAGTCCCATCACTCTCGACCACATCCTTCTGCAGATCGGCCGCTACCTCCAAATGAGTGGAGTCTTGCGCAGTCGCATCGAGGCCAAAGTATTTTCCGAGTCCGGAATTTGTCAGGAGACGCAGCCATGATCGCCTCTCGTACCCGGTAGCACAAAATACCGCGTCGTACGTATTTTCATAGATATCGTGCGTTAAAGTTTGTTGCAAGATCAAAGTTATAGGTTCTGGTCCTGTTTGTGATCCTTCGACATTGCTTGTACATGTGGTTTCCGCGGATAAAATTTCCGAATGGCTCAGAATGGTAAACTTAGACTTTGTTAAATGCTTGGTGCGTTTGGTCCGCCTGGATGTCCCATCGTCAAGCTTTTGATCATACAGGATCTCGTATAACTTGTTTCGTGAGTCAGGTTGGCTAGTACCCAACAGAATGAGGCTCTAACCGATTCCAGGGTACGAGGATTGACAACACCATAGTTTGCACTTGCATATTCAAGGTAAACTTTCTGTCTTGCGGAATGAGAAGATAGTTGAAAAATATCATTGGTAGCTAGAAACTCTGGTCGGTAAAAGGCTTCAGACTGCGTTAATCACTCACCTGCTGGATTGAAAATCTCGTTGACAAACGGTGAGTCGTCGCTTGGTTTTAGGGATCCTTTACGAATAATTAGGTCGAGGGTATGTGGCTTGTCTCCGATGTTTGGTATTGTGGCCAGGCGCGAGTGGAGATCTATGATAATTTCCGCAGCGGATTGGCCGGCCCCGATAACTGCGATGCGCAGTGGACTTTCACCCAGATTACGCAATTGTAGTGAATTCAGCAGAGGAACAACCGATGTCAGATATGCCGAGCTATGGATCATGCGCTCTTGAACCCAAGTAGTTGCAAGTGGTCCCGGTATATGGGGCGAGCCGCCTGGCGATATGATGATATTTTCTGAGAAAAATCGTGAGTGTTGGCATATAAGCGGGCGCATGAACATACTTGTTAGACGCATGACATGTTGACCAGTCGACAGGACTCGAGAATGCACTTGTATAGTGGATCTATCCATTTCTTCAAGTGCGAAAACTTCTTCGCCGAAAGCAACTTTGACGCCTCTGTCCTGCACATATTGGGCGGCCCAGGAGAGATAGTCAGAATATTCTTTGCGAGTGGGAATGGTGCGACCGCGGTTGATGAAATCCAACAGACGGTTTTGAGAATGCAGGTAGGAAATGAAAGTGAGTGGGCTCTGAGGAGATCGCAAGGTAGCAAGGTCTTTAAGGAAGCTAGCCCACAGCTATCAGATAACCATGGGGAAGCGGAAGATCAGACAATCGCTTACCTGATCTGCATCTGAGCACCAGGTAGGAGCATCGCTGGATGCCATTTGAATTCGTCGTGTTTCTCAATAAAGAACAGCCCATCGATTGAAATGGATGACTGGCAAGATCGTTAGAACTGATGTAGCAAACACAGGCGAACGAGCAATTCTCACACGAAGCTGGTTCTCGATAAATGCGCCAGCGATTGCGATGTTTGAGGGTCCGAATCCAAGGCCTATGACATCGTATACTTGGACTAAAGCATTGACGGACATGTTTTGTTGCTAGTAGTAGATGATAGTGCTGATTCCTGAGCACGGTGCGGCTCTTGTAGTACGATTTAGAAATACGGCTGATTTTTCTGGCACTTGAAAGCTGATTCTGGCGAGATTCGGAAGAACATGGGTACATAAATGCTACTACAGTAGCACTCGGAGACAGGGTAACCCTCGGTCGTCCGAGTCGGCCGAGTTTGTCCATTGAGTGACGTCGCTGGATCGACCTTCAAAAGCACTTGTAACTTTCAGCACACCCATTGCGACATAGAACACAAGATTTACGGTGGATCACTGGTAGTAGTAGTGCTTGCTTATCGGGGTTTGTGCGCAGTTAGTAAAAGGCTTTAACGCCGCTTATCTGATAACTTCACTGGACATTCCTCCACCGTCCATCACAATGTCCTCGACAGGCCTGCTCGACGATTACAAAGTGATTCAGTTTCCAGACCTTTCGGACAACCGCCGCAGAGATCACACACCCCACTTTCTCCTCTGCCAGACAACTTTAGACGAACACCTTCGCATTCATGTCGGCGACAACGCTACTCTCGATGCCCTCATTCTGGTTGCCTACGCAGATGTGCTCGGCATGTACTGTGGGGCCACTGATGTACTTCTATCCCTGGAAAGCTCGGACAGCACACTTTCCCCGTTTCGATTACAGTGGAATGAAACCACAACGTGGCTGAACTCTTTCGAGTTTGCGAATGTTGCTCTTAAACAAGCTAAGCTACGGTTGGTCTCAGCAACGGCATCCGAAGACTTGGGACTGGTGGAAGACCAATATCCGTTTGTCGCAGCCTTCCGGGATTCTTCCCGAACTACCAATCACGCATTACTCGCAACCTCAGCACCGTTGCTCTCTGGACAACCTTTGTTGTGCCACACAGGAAATGGTTCCTTAGATCTTTACTCGCCATCTCATTTACTCTGCAATTCAACGGCCTCTATGCTTCTCCGCCACATAGTCGCAGTGGTGTCACAGGCTCATACGAATCCAACACAGAAGATAATTGCACCCCTTCATTTGAACGACGATCTCGCTTCCGTCGTCGAAGCCTTTCCAGGACATAAACGATTAGACTTCTATTCCCACCTAACTCCAGCTCGCCTTGTGACAGATTATATTCTTTCACACTTCACCTCGAATCCGGACGCGACAGCTGTGGAATGGTACCCCAGGCTGTCGCCTGATACGGTGGTACTCCAAACCCCAGAGCGTATGTCCTACAGGGACCTCAACCACACCGCGAATCGTCTTGCTCGCTTCCTCCTGGCCAGGGGACTTTCCCCTGAGGATCGAGTTGCTGTTTGCATGGACCGTGATCTCATATATCATTCGATCTTATTCGGCATTCTACGCGCGGGTGGATGCTATGTTCCGGTCGGTGTGTTTCCTCAGTGTATATCTCCCTTTTCACGGTTGCTCCGTACAGATCGATCCAGAACTGCCCACCGAAAGGAAGCGCTTCATTGCAAGGAATTCTTCCGCAAAATTTGTTATCATATCGTCTCAGCTTCGCGAACATGAAGTTTTCGGAGATTTGTCGATTGATATTTGTGACATGTCTGTCCAAGAGACCATATCCAACATGAGTGATACCGAAGTTGAAGACGACCTTGTGCTTCCAGGAAACATAGCATACATGCTGTACACTTCTGGTATGCATTTCTCTCGGCGTATTGTCTCTGCTTCATTTGCTTTACAGGAACCACTGGAAATCCCAAGGGATGTCTCATAACACACAATGGTCTCACTGAGGCAGTCCTATCCCTTGCTGTCTTCGCTGCCGACGTCAAAATGGCAAGTATCCGGGAGGGGAGATATTTGGCTGTTGCCTGTGCGTCGCCTGTTCATTTCCATAAATTTCGGGTTGGTGACAAAATACCGTCCTCTACCTACCAGCTATAGCTTTCGACGTTCATCTTGCAGAAGTTTTCGTTGCACTGGCTTTAGGGATGACGTTGGTTTCTGCGAAACGGGGAGAGCTTCTGGAGGACCTACCCCTATATATCAATCTCCTTGAAATCACGCATGTCGGTCTTGTGCCTAGCTTGATAGATGCTACCATGTGTGCTGTTGAGGACGATCAAAAGGGAGAGGACATGAAACTCAGATACATTGCCAGTGGGGGGGAGAAAATCAGTGATTCTGTAAGTCACAATTTATGCATCTCGTTGCAATGAACCTAATTCGTCGGCTGTTTTCCTCAGATCCTTGATAAGTGGGCTGACCATCCATTCGTCAGACTCGCTAATTTTTATGGGTAAGTGGTCCCTCGCAGTTCGCAAGTTTACATTAGGCTAACCAGTTCGTAGTCCCAGCGAAGTCACCATAGGTTGCTGCGCGCGGTTCATGGATGTAAACACCCCAAGAGAGAATATCGGTCGGGCATTCGCCAATGTCTCCTCATACGTGGTTGATGACAACTTCAATGTTCTTCCTCGAGGTATTGTTGGTGAATTGGTAGTTGCGGGGCCACTCGTTGGACGGGGGTATCACGAACTTCCCGACCTTACTGCCAAGTCCTTTATGGAGTGGCCCCACCCAGAATCATGGTCTTATCGCACCGGCGATTTAGTCCGCATGCTGCCGGACGGTGCACTGCATATCGTAGGCCGAATCGACACACAGATCAAACTGCGTGGCGTGCGAATTGAAGCAGATGGCATCTCTGCTGTATTCAGACGTGCTGCTCTTAACCAACTTGGGTTGCAGTTGGATGCTGGGACAGTACTCGTTGCACATCCTTCCATTGGAAATGGGACCACGCCGCAGTTGGTTACTTTCGTTGCCTGGGATACGCGTGTCCCCATCACACTGCGGCGGACAACCAAACCCCAAGTAGTATCTTTTGAAAACAATGTCCTGCAAGACCTTCGAGCAATTTCCGAACGGGAGCTGGCCAGTTACATGAGGCCTGCGCACATAATCCGTCTCAGCTGGCTTCCCCTCAATCCTAACGGGAAAGCAGACAACAAGGTCTTGTCTAGTATCTTTACGGAGATTGACCTTCCGCAGCTTATTGGAACTACCCTTTCCGACACACACGCAGAAGACCACCCATCGTTAACTAGCATCCAACGGAACCTCGTATCTCTGGTCGAAAGTCACGTCAAGATTTCACCCATCGACTCAAGGACAAGCCTTTTTGCCTACGGCATGGATTCCTTATCCCTGGTAGCGTTAGCGTCGGACATTAGGCGAACATTCCGTGTGTCTATGTCTGTCGCGGATATCATGAGAGCAGGATCTGTTAACTTCATTGGTGAACTGGTTCAAACACAGAGTCCGCCTCTGCATTCGGCCTCTTCGAATCAAGCTTTAAGATTGTTCTCTGAGCAGTGGCTTCACGTGGTGAAGCAAAGTTTTCCCCACATACAAGTTGAGCATGTCCTTCCACCATTTCCCATTCAGGAAGGGGTGCTTTATCATTCGGATGGCCACAAAACATCATGCGTGCAACATGTTACCATGAGCTTTCCAGATCGGATTCCGTTACCACAAATTCGCAATGCCTGGGAAGTTACGATGAAGAAACTTGACATCCTTAGGCGAGTCAGCATATTCTCCTGAGACTTTCGTTTGCTCATGACGGTCTTATATACTAGAACCGTCTTCTATTTTGGAAGACAACTTGTTCAAGTCATACTGGCACCTTCTAGTTCCCAGCTCCCCTGGATCGAAGAAAGAATACCTTTCACAGATGTAGACTCTTTTTGCACATTCTTTTATGCAGAAATCGCTCCATCTCTGGCGAAGCAAATCAATAACACAACGTCGATATCTCCTCCGTTTCGCTTATGTCTCTTTTCCACACCAGACGATCGACTCCACTGGTTGACACTATCGATTCACCACGCACTATTTGATGGGGTATCTTTGCCGCTCATCCTGAAGTTCGTTGAAGATGAGTTGTTGGCGAAACCGCACCCTATTGCCTGTTCTCCGGATTCTCTTCTGGAGTATATGCATAGTGCAAAGGTAGATGCAGGACGCCAATTTTGGTCCGCAATGTTTTCTGGTTTTGATCGGCCAAGATGTCGCTTGCCAAATTTACTTTCTTCAAGTCACATTCAAAGAAGGTCCATAACCCTCGCTACGTCCTTGGCCGCTTTGGGGAAACTTCTGGTTCCTCATCAAGTAACCATACAATCTGCGCTGACATGCGCATTTGCACTATCTCTGGCCAAATATATTCATCACACTGATGATGTTGCTTTTGTGGTTTGTTTATGTATTGTGGATATTGTCACTTTGTAACGCAAACATCACGACAGGTTGTTCGCGCAGGTAGGCTGCTCCCCGTGGACGGCGCCCAACATGCGATCTACCCTACTCTGAGTGTACTACCGACTAGAGTTCGCTTCGGCATGGAAGGTTATTTGCAAAGCGTCCAAGCGGATATTTCCGCCGCGGCTGCGTTTGAACACTTTCCTCTATCGCAGGTGCAAAAGTGGCTTGCGCCTGGGATAGCTCCATTGGACACTTTATTCGCAGTTACGATCGAGGACGATACCCAGTATGATGTATGGAACATCTCGCAGAGTGAGCTCCCCGAGCCCGGTGTGAGTAACGATTTCTCGAATAGTTTGATCAGCTTTTGAAGGCTCCATTAGTTTCCTCTTTCAGTCGAGATCCTAGTGAACAAAGGCCACGATACCCTTTCCATCCGGGCTGCTTATTACGACTCTGAATCTCTGACGACGGGGGTTGATGGCCTTTTTCATGAGTTTGAGGTCATACTCCTTGATACCCTCAAGAAGGAAAACAGCCACATGCCATTACCGGCCCAAAATGTTCAGCACATGAACCCGGCATTATCCACACCCACGATCCAGCTTCAAGATTCTGCAGAAACGGATCTTGGGGAAGGTTTGGACGCGGATGGCCTCGTGCTATTGAAGGAAATCGTCTCGAACTTTTTTGGGCTTTCATCAGAACAACTGCATGATAACACGTCACTTGTTTCTCTGGGATTGGATTCCATCCGATCCGTTGGCCTGTCTAGAGCTCTTCGTCAACATGGCTATTCAGCCAATGCAACAGATATCATGGGCCCGGGAAACCTGACGATACAGAAACTCGGTGATTTGTGTGCACGGTCACGTGGTCATTCTGCGCAGGTGGAGATCGACGAGGGTATCCTTTCTCTGCAGAAGCGGCGCGAAAGAATCAAGGCTACCTTCGACCCGTCGACATGTAAACTGTCCGTTGATGACGAAGTTGAAATATTTCCCACAACTGCACTCCAAGCTGGTATGATATCGCAGGTATGTGTTCCCTTGTATCCGTGTAATCGCACTCGAACCCCCCTGAAGACAGTCGCCTCTGCTGGAAATCTGTATTTTCACTCGTTTGTCCTTGACCTCGACTCGGATACCGACCTGCCGCTCCTTCTAAGCGCATGGGAGCGTGCAGTCTATGATTTTGATATTCTTCGGACTACGTTTCACTACGTGGCGGAAGTTAGATCCTGGGTTCAAGCGCGACATTCCATTGTGAATCTCGACTGGCAGGAATGCATTTCGACTCTATCGGCGAGCTTTCAGGATACCGTCGATGAACTCTTTTCATACCTCAAACCAGCCGATGAGTCGACTTTATGCAAACCGCCGGTACACTTGCGGATCTTGCGTTCCAAGCCCGTTGGTCTCCATCTCGTTCTGTTTATGCACCATGCGCTGTACGACGGTCTCTCCATACCCACTCTGCTATCACATGTTGAGTATATATATCGAAATCAAGCAGTTGCGCAGCCTGCCCAATTCTTTGACTTCATTCCTCGTATGCTATTCCAGCAGGACAACGCAACCACATACTGGATTGAGAGACTCCAAAACTACCGCCCGGTCTCCCTCCCTCGCTACACATCTCGTTCGTCCAAAGCAATTGTCGCGTCGAGGCTGGTCTCTATCAAGCGGGACTTATTAACCCAATTCGTTCATGACAACGCCGTCACCCTGCAATGTCTTGCGCAAGCCGTATGGGGGAAATACCTCTCTTCATTGGAATCTTCAAACGACACTGTGTTCGGTCACGTTGTTTCAGGTCGATCATTTGACGATTCCGAGAATGTGGTTGGACCTATGCTTGTAAGTATAAGTTAAAGGATGATTGGTCAAACCAGTTAATTCTTCTCGAATGCAGAATACAATCCCTTGTCGCGTCCAGCTTTTTCCAAACACAAGCAATCGGGAATTACTTCAGTCCATTCATCGCGCTAATGTCAGCGCATTACATTGGCAACACGTCTCACTCCGAATTGTGCAGAGCGAATTGAAGCTGCACAGCCTGTTGACTAGCCTACTCCTATTTCAACCTTGGCATCCCAATGATCCCAGCCACCTGTGGACTCTACGCGAACCAGAGGAGTTTGATGCACATATTCAGGTGAGTACTGCCCCGTTCTCTTGCTGCCTTAGTCAATGACTTATGCCTATCTAGTATCCCCTCAACATTGAATTCCACGAAGTGGAGAATGGGTTCTTGATCAAGATGGCTTGCCAAACCGAAGCCATGGATGCCCAGGCAGTCACTGGCACGCTGGCTGACATTGACGTTTTGATAAATGAAATGGTGTACCATCCCGACGACCCAGCCACTACCCTCACATATTCTGAATCAGGCATTCAGCTAGCTAACTTCTCCATGTCTGATTCTCAGCCAATCGACGCTCCATGTATACCCCCGGAATTGTTGGACATCCTTGCATCAGTGGCCCAATGTCCTACAGAGAATCTTTCCCCTTCCCAGTCCCTTGTAGCGATTGGTGTAGACTCTATCACTGCCATCAATGTGAGCGCCAAGTGCAAAAAAGCTGGTCTGGTGGTTAGCGTTGGAGACATCGTTTCCAGCTTCACAATCGGGGAACTGGCCGGCAAGGTCACTAGGGGCGATCTGGACACTACGGTGCCGCAAGACAATACACTCTCGCTACAGATACCGGCTGAAGAGTACCAGGCAATCTTAGAACGATTCCCAGAAAGACGCCGCAATCAAATAGTTTCTGTTTCAGTCGCTACCGAAGGGATGAAATGGCTAATCGCAGCTTGGCAACGCAGCTTCGGCCACCGTTTTTACCATGTCTTCGCATACAGGCTTGGCCCTGATATAAACATCCAGCAACTCCGATCGGCTTGGAAAACTCTTGTGGAATATCACCCGGTTCTGCGATCCACGTTTGCCTCAGCACCAGGATCTAGTGACCCACGAGTGGTCACGTTTGCATCCAACCCGATGGAAACCGATGTGGATGAGGATCTTGTTGGCGATGGTCAAGATTTACTTGAGCTGAGCGAGAAGATGAAGGGTATCACCATGTCGCCCTTGCCTATTAGTGCTGCGCAAGCCAAAGGTTTCGTTTTCACGTCGACATCGACGAACAATCGGTATCTATTGATTCGAATGCATCACTTCCAGTACGATGCCTTCAGTCTCCAGCTTTTACTCGAAGATCTCACCTCTGTTTATCTTGGTTTGTCACCACGGAACGCTTCAGATCCTCGCGCCTTCCTGGCTGTATTTGCTCCCTCACTGTCCAGGCTCTCAGAACAACGACTCTACTGGCAGTCTGTTATGCCCATTCCATTTCTCCCGGTGTATCTTCCGCCACTGATTCCTGAGAAGGATCAGCCACCTTCCCCAGAGAGGACCCTTGTGACGATAACGTCGGCTATTCCAGGGGTCAGTGAAGTCAAGAAACGAGCCCAGGCGACCAATCTACCTTTGCATTGCATCCTGCTGGCGTCTTGGGCATCGCTACAAGCATATCATTCTTCTTCCGATCACGCTACCTTCGGGCTCTGGCATGCGGGGCGGACAGGGCCGATTTTAAATGTCTTGAATTTGGCCATTCCGTGCATGAATGTCTTGCCAATACATATTCCCGTGTCGGATGACCTCCTAGAGGTTGCCCGTACGGTGCAACAAGATTTACGCAAACGTACACCGTTAATCCAGCAGAGTAGTCTGCGGAACATCGATGAATGGATAACGGGAGGCAAAGGTTTACCTCTAACCAATGTGTTCGTTAATGTATTCGAAAGAGCCAAGAGAGATGGTTTACAGAAAGGCGAGCTTTTTGAGTTCGTTGAGGTATTTGCTTGTCTCTGTCTCGGTGTCGATGTCATTCATGAGCTCTAGCAGATTGACCACACCATACCCGCGGAACCGCCGGTGCCTGAGGAATCCGAGGTCATCGACCCATTGCCCATTACCAAGTTACTTCAGGTCTGTCCATGAATCCCAATGGCGAAATATCCAAGTAACAATGTGAAAAACCAGGACGACGTTATGGTTGATATTGTGATCAACGAGGAGCTGGATTTCATCACTATGTCCATCGAGAGCGCACAGGCGATCATGGACAATGTCCGTGCAAAGGAAATGATCAACGAATGGGCAACGAGGGTAAAGCATTGCCTGTCGTATGTGGTTTAAGAAAGCTCGGGTCAGGAAAAAGTGATTGGAGTGTACTTTCCATGTCTTGTAGTTGGACCTTGATTTGTATTATTTCGCATGTCCTCTCCGGGCAGCATCAAGACACTGTTTCTCCAGGCCACTCAGCCAGACAACCTCAATACCAGCGTCCCTCAACTTCCGTGCTCCCTCACACTTCACAAAGTCATCTGGCTCGCCTACACCAATAAAGCATCGTTTGATCTCCGCTCCGATGAGGGCATCCGCACACGCCGGGAGGCCTGATGTTCTGACGGAACAAGGTTCAAGTGTGGTATAGGCGTCGGTGTACCGCAAAAGGTCTTCGATGGACGGGGTAGAATCCGCCGAGGGAAGGAGTGCCGCCAGGTGCGACTTTGAGAGACTGCGTGCCTTTGTCAAGGCATTCGCTTCCGCGTGTGTATTCCCAGGGAACTCCCTTGAGTAGCCAGTGGCCAAGGTGGTTGGTTCCATGCCTGGTACACGTGCTACCAGAACACATCCTACACAGAACGCAGATTGTACAGGCACGCAACCATCTGATAGCGCTTCGTTCAATGCTTGCCGCATAATTATGACATGCTCTTCTTCATCTGTCTGTTGGGTAACGATCATGATCAGGGCGAGTGGTGTCGCTGGTGATAAATGATGCCAGGAGTTAGCTTTGCAACAACTCCGACAGTGGCCGAAGTTCTGATTTTCAATAGTCCAGAGTCACTGCTGAAGATATCGTGACTCCATGCCAGCCGAGATCTGAAACTGATCATCACCACAAGCTTCGACGAAACAGGTCATTGCGGTGAACTAGTAACGCCACGGTGTCTAATGTACCGTGTTCCTAACACCTCTACCCGTACATCGCGATCGTCGGTCCCTTATTCACAATGACACTGGCTACCCTTCGTCCCGCCTTTGTAGTTCGTTGGTGGACTAAGCTCTTCGGTGGTCGAATTCTGGGAGGTCGCTTGACCAATGGCTGGTCTCAGAAGGTACTTGACGTGCAATAAGACGGTGCATTACGCCTCATTCCCAAGGTCGCTTCCCATAAAGTCGTTTGTGCCAACTCTCTTTAAAGCGAAAGCGTGTTCCGCCATCTTGGTGGTTGCAACTGTCCTCGCTTAAACCGGACAAGCGTTAGCTGCAAACATGGATGGCCGTACGTTTTCGTTCAGACAGCTTTCCATTTGTTTTATATTTTTCGCGTAGTTTCTCACAAGGCCTATCTTTCGCTTCCTCCTGGAGTCATCAAACCGGCAGGGTGGCTGTTCGACTAAGTGGGTCTTTAGACACTTATCTTTGGCCCCTTTCGTTTGACTCATCTATGAAGTTGATGTTACAGACGAACGGTCTCGCCGACCGCGAACATGATTTCTATGACTAGTGAGCCCACCTCACCCAACCTTATTTATTAATGTATCTTTTTTTTCCCTCCAGCGTTGCACATTCAGATTGGCTTGGCGGCGAACCTTACTACTCTGACCTCGAAGAAGGTAGGGACAAACTTCAAGGATAGTTGAATCGTGTTGATCAATATCCTCTTAGCTGGCAGTTATTGGTTTGTAAGTGACTTCCTTACCACGAACAAGGGCCCAATTCACTCTTGTGATTGCAGAATGGTATGGTACCCAACGGTATCATCATGAACAACACTAACAGTTATACAGACTCAAACCATGCAGTTCCTAAACTTCGTTGTAGAGCATTAGGACTCGACAGGATGGCTGGGAGCAGAAGTGTTCGACACATCTAAGCCTCGCTATCTATGGGGAAGGTTGTCATGCATTAGAATAAATATTTCCGTTGACTTATCTCTATTTGCAGATATCCTTTCCTCTTTGGTGCAATTCAGATGCTCGAATATGATCCCGCGCTGTCGAACAGTATCATCCCACCAGTCCACAAGTTTATCACACTTGCCAACAGCATGCTAAAGAGTCGCACGGGCCTTGAACCTTGGGCCAAGACACGTTGGGAAGACTTTGTCGTCGCTTTGCAGTGGTATGGTTCTGAAAATGAAAATGCCTATCTCTACTGACTCAAAAGTAATTGAGGTTATACGAAAATTACCCCGAGGGAAACGAGGAACTATTATTGGACACGATGGCACTGCTAAGAGAAACTGGAGACGATTGAGAATCAGTATTTTCTGAGCAGGTATACATGGGCATTTCTCATTCTGGACTTCATTGAAGCCAATCACCCTAGTATTTCCCAACTGTCGCCGTTGAGAGTTTACCGAACCCTTTCGACAATCCCCTTGTCTGGCATGATGGCAGAAGGACTCAAAGCTTTGCCAGCAACATACCGCTTTACACACAACAACACGTGTCTTGTGCTATACTGCATAGCTGTTTAGCGCTTTTATATTCTTTGACTTCAGATCTTGACTTAGCAAGTCAGGGTTGAGACCTATTGTTCAAGTATCACGGTCGCCCATCAGGTATATCTGCCGCTGACGAATATCATGCAGGTCTTGAGGCGGTTAGAGGGTAACTATTCACCCCTACTAGTAACCATATAATTGCTGAATCTGCAATCAGCACTGAGCTGTGTGACGTCGTTGTAAGGGATGATCACTCCAAATCCTGTTCTCTTGATTTCCCTTTCGCGTCAGGAGACCATGTTTTCGTATGTAACATCTTAATCATGATCGGTCAACTCATGAATTTGCTCAGAGGGTCATATCTATTTCAAGTGATCGGCGACATCAAGTTTGCAGACAGAATGCGTTTGTGAATGAATACTATATATATAGTTACCGAACATCTCGCTGAATTAGGTTGAACGATTGGCCTACGATTCACTCCCAAGGACGATGACAGGAAGTTAGCATCGAGTGATTCAACGACGACATGCTCTGTGACTGACTATCGCTATTGTTATTTACGCAGACATGTGGTCGCGTCAATACTTGCAGCAGGAGAACCAAGTCGCTGCGATGAACATGACTCCGTGAGCCGTACAGAGTACTTTTCCTTCATTCCATTGATGTCATTTGTAGTAATCCTTTCCCGGGTGACGGGTAACTTCCTCTATTGAATCAGCGCACTCCTGGTCCTGATTATATCTTAGACCATACTCAAATGTGTTCGGCCTTGAACCAAACTATCCGTAAGAAACTGCTTTTTCTCATGCAAGAAACATTTACCAAATCAATTTGCAGCTGTTGCACTGTTAACCACCCTCCAAGGCTTCCCTAAGTTTGTTACCAACGCTTTTGTGGTCGCTCCACATAAGGCCTCACTTGTTCACGTATATTTGGGACCTTTTAGTGTAATAACTACCTTGGCAAACGGTGGGATACGTCTCAGTCATCCCCATTGATGTATCAATTGAACTCAGAAAACTAACCGTAGGAAACAATGTGACCGTCAAAACCGACACCCTTTACCCTTTCTCAGATACCTTGAGTGCAACTATTACTGCAACCTCGCCCTTCACATATTACGTCCGCAACCCAAGTTGGCACTATCTCGGTGAACAATGGATCTACAGTGCAGATAAATACCTCCAATGGCCTACAAGCCATTCATATTGCTCAGGGAACTATAAGCTTCGTACTGCATCTTCCCGTGGAGATTACGCTCGGTATGTGCTGAAATTTGACATCCTTACATATGAAAAAGTTGAACTCACCGGCAAATAGAGGACAGGCCAGGGGGCTCCGTCGCTATTCACCGTGGTTCACTTCATTACGCTTTTGATACTTCCCGTAATCAGACGGTTCTTCAGCAGAACTCCGAACAGCCTCTCGCAGTTGACTTGCAATTCCTGCCTACGGGGGGTGGCAGTACGATATCGATACCTCTACCTTGACATTCCACAATAACTCGCCCTCATCTGCCCAAGAAAAAAAGGTTCCCTCCCAATTCCTTGATATTCCCATAGATAACCATCACTATGCTTCCCTAGTCAGTGAGAATTCCACAG